>JBBPBX010009130.1:4111-14459 GCA_038048925.1 Garcialebias charrua | reverse complement strand
TTTTTATTTTTTATTAAAGTTTTATTCATTTTACATATTTAAGAAAAACAACATAAAAGATAATGAAAAAAAAACATTTCATAAATATGAGAAAAAAAATCAAAATACATAAAATGAAAGGTGGCAGAAAGAAGAAAATTTTCTTATTTTGTCGGCCCCTTTTTTTTTACCAAAAAAACAACAAAACAAACAATTTACAAACAATCAATTCAAACAATTAACTACCAAAAACAACAGATCAATTTAGTAACATTTCACACTCAATAATCAACAAATAGATTAGGATGCATTACTTGAATCTTTAGTATTTTGCTAGCAATTTAGACTTGATAATTTTTTTGAATTTCATCACAGAGTTTACATCTTTAACATCTTTTTCCAAAACATTCCACAATTCCACTCCCTTATTCGAAATAAAACGTCCCTTCAAACTAGTCCTATATCTAGGTTTAACAAATATTTCAGTTCCTTTTAAACTGTAACGGCTTTCTCTCTTTATGAAAAACATTTGAACATTTGTGGGTAGCACATTCTTATGAGCCTTATGCATTACTAACAAAATATTGTAATCTACCAATTCATGAAATTTCAATAATTTGAGTTGTTTAAATAATACATTTGATGGATGACGATAAGGCTTTCTAGCAATAATTCTCACCGCTCTTTTCTGCAAAATAAAAATAGAATTTGTTATAGTTGTACAGGCTTTACCCCAAACCTCCACACAATATTAAAATATTATATAATAACATATTATATATAATAATAATATTATAACAATATAGAGGGAATGGTAGCGCAGAGGTTAGAGAAAGTGGGCCTGTGATCGGAAGATCGCTGGTTCAACTCCTGGTACCAACAGCATCCAAACTTGTGGGTGGGGGTAAAGATGAAGCACCCACACCTGCCTCCACCTTCATTTACAACACACTGGGCCCTTTAGACCCCTTATGATGAACAAAATAAACTGAGTCAATGTTCCCTCGCCTGGATGTGGGTCATCGGGGCCCCACTCAGGAGCCGGGCCCAGAGGTGGGGCACGCTGGCGAGCGCCTGGTGGCCGGGCTTTTACCCAGAGGAGACGTGGATCCCCATTCCCATGGGCTCACCACCTGTGGGAGGCCAAAGGGGTCGGGTGCAATGTGGGGTGGGTGGTGGTCGAGGGCGGGGACCCTGGCGGTCTGATCCTCGGCTACAGAAGCTGGCCATTGGGACATGGAATGTCACCTCTCTGGTGGGGAAGGAGCCTGAGCTAGTGTGTGAGGTTGAGAGGTTCCAGCTAGAAATAGTCGGACTCACCTCAACGCATGGCTCTGGCTCTGGAACCAGTTTCCTTGAGAGGGGTTGGACGTTCTTCCATTATGGAGTTGCCCATGGTGAGAGGCGCTGAGTAGGAGTGTGCATACTTGTTGACCCCCATCTTGGTGCCTGTACATTGGGGTTCATCCCAGTGAACGAGAGGGTAGCCTCCCTCCGCCTGCGTGTAGGGGGATGGGTCCTGACTGTTGTTTGTGCCTATGCGCAAAATGGCAGCTCAGATTACCCACCCTTTTTGGAGTCCTTGGAGGGGGTACTGGAGAGTGCGCCTCCTGGGGACTCCCTTGTTCTACTGGGGGACTTCAACGCTCACGTGGACAATGACAGTGAGACCTGGAGGGGTGTGGTTGGGAGGAACGGCCCCCCTGATCTGAACCCGAGTGGTGTTCTGTTATTGGACTTCTGTGCTCGTCATGGATTATCCATAACGAACACCATGTTCAAGCATAAGGGTGTCCATATGTGCTCTTGGCACCAGGACACCCTAGGTCGCAGTTCGATGATCGACTTTGTTGTCGTCTCATCTGATCTGCGGCCGCATGTCTTGGACACTCGGGTGAAGAGAGGGGCGGAGCTGTCAACTGACCACTACCTGGTGGTGAGTTGGCTCCGATGGTGGGGGAGGATGCCGGTCAGACCTGGCAGACCCAAACGTATTGTGAGGGTCTGCTGGGAACGTCTGGCAGAGTCTCCCGTAAGACGGAGCTTTAACTCCCACCTCCGGGAGAGCTTTGAACACGTTCCGAGGGAGGCGGGGGACATTGAGCCCGAGTGGGCCATGTTCCGCGCCTCTATTGTCGAGGCGGCTTGTCGGAGCTGTGGCCGCAAGGTTGTTGGTGCTTGTCGTGGTGGACACCGGTGGTGAGGGATGCTGTCAGGCTGAAGAAGGAATCCTATTGGGCCTTTTTGGCCTGTAGGACCCCGGAAGCAGCTGATGGGTACCGGCAGTCCGAACGGCATGCAGCTCTGGTGGTTGCTGAGGCAAAAACTCGGGCATGGGAAGAGTTCGGAGAGGCCATGGAGAATGACTTCCATACGGCTTCGAGGCAATTCTGGTCCACCATCCGGCATCTCATGGGGGGAAAGTGGTGCGCCACCAACACTATTTATAGTGGGGGTGGCGTGCTGCTGACTTCAACTCGGGATGTTGTGAGTCGATGGGCAGAATACTTCGAAGACCTCCTCAATCCCACTGACACGTCTTCCACTGAGGAAGTGGAGCCTGGGGACTTTGGGTCGGGCTCTCCAAGCTCTGGTGCTGAGGTCACAGAGGTGGTTAAAAAGCTCCGCGGTGGCAGGGCTCCGGGGGTGGATGAGATTTGCCCGGAGTTCCTTAGGGCTCTGGATGTTGTGGGGTTGTGTTGGCTTGCGCGACTCTGCAATATTGCATGGACATCAGGGGCAGTTCCCTTGGATTGGCAGACTGGGGTGGTGGTTCCACTATTCAAAAAGGGGGAACGTAGAGTGTGTTCCAACTATAGGAGGATCACACTCTTAAGCCTCCCTGGTAAGGTCTATTCAGGGGTTCTGGAGAGGAGGGTCCGTTGTATAGTCGAACCTCAGATTCAGGAGGAGCAGTGTGGTTTTCGTCCTGGTCGTGGAACACTGGACCAACTCTGCAGCAGAGAAGTGGGCGTGGCCAAGAGCACTGGCAGGTGACAGAGGGTGGAGATCATGACATGCTGTGTTCTTTCTTGTGCTCTGTACGTTCAGAGTTTAGAAACGTTTAGAATATTGTAACAGTAATATGAACCCCCAAACTTATGGTTGATTTTTGTTTTGGGTTATTGTTGTTTGTGTGTGTGTGCGTGTGTGTATGTGTGTGTGTGTGTGTGTGTGTGTGTGTGTGTGTGTGGTTTTTTTGTGCATTATTCACAAATAAATACATGAAACAATCCCTCAGACAAACTATGTTCTGATTTGCAGAAGCATTTTTATGGCAACAAACAAAAACGCGAAAATGCCCCACCCAGTTAAACAGTACCATACCATACCATACCATTTTATTTATAGAGCACTTAAAACAGCAAAAAGACCAAGCAAAGTGCTGTACAAACAAACAAACAAACAACAGGCAACACATAGGCAACATACAAAATGAAATTAAAAAAAAACCAGAATATAGACATAAAATCATTGCAGATAATAAATATAACAACCAAACAAAGAGCATCTGGTGTTGAAAGCAACAGAATAGTAGTGGGTCTTTAAACGGGATTTGGAAACCGAGAGGGAGGGGGCCTGTCTGACGAACAGAGGTAACTCTGGGCACCTGTTAATCTGTCCACAAAAAAAATTTAATCAGTACTATTTAATCAATTGAACATTCGCATCAGTAGTTTTCATCACAATGACATAATTCACACATTTAAACTTCCTGGACTCATGTTTCAGTCTTTTAATGCCATTTAAGTGTTGTGATGGGAAATACAGCAACTTCCTTCTTCCTGTCTGGACTCTTGAGGGCAAAAGGTCCACAGACTCATTGATCTGCAGAATGATCCTACAATAAACAAAATAAAATGAGTATTCTTTAGCACATAAAGTTTAAGTGTGCTGATAAAGCATCAACAAAGATTTGCATTGGAAAATTAAAAAGAAACTAAAGTGGGTATTCTTTACTTTTTAGTGAGTCATCCCAAAGGTGCACTTAACATTTCAAAGTCAGATAAAAGTACAAAGAGAAGCCAAAAGTATTCTGTTAGAGCAAACATTCAGTGACACTGCAGGTAAAATGGATTTAAAAAATAGACAGGTAGGTGCAGTGATGGGCACAGCTAACCAAAAAGTTAGCTTTGCTAACCCATATTCTGCTAACTTCAAAAATAGCTTCACTAACGTTTGCAGCAATACTCTTCAAGGTTTAAAGGTATTGTGACATGATGTTGGAAATTTGCATATTTGTCACAACATATATATTTTATATCATTCAGCTCTGTTCGTTTTTGCAAAATAAATTATAAATATATTAAAATTTCATTCCAAGTTATGGTAGTTTTTTTCTCTGGGACACGCCCATAAAATTCAGCACACTTCCGCAAAACGTCATCGTGACGTGCATGTGGGCATAAGGCAGAGCCTTGCCCGTTTGTCTGGTGTGTTAACTGCTTGCCATACAGATTCTTTTTCTGAAAGATCGCCTCATTTTTTTGTGTAACTTGAAAAATGCTGTCACGTTGTAGCACATTTGGGTGTTCTAATATCAGCAGTGAACAAGTGAGCCTTCACAAATTTCCAAAAGATGAGAAACTTCGACAAGAATGGACAAGACAAGTACTGTACAGAGAACGAGGGACCGGTGTGTGACCAAGAGTCGTATGTCTGCAGCGACCATTTTACTGCCAATTGTTTTCAGGAAAGACCTGGTATAAAAGAATCTTTAGGATTACCAGTAAGATTCAGAAGACTTTTAAAACCGGATGCTATTCCTACTATTTTAAAGAAAATCTACAGAAGAAAGTGCCACAGGAGCTACCACGTCAAAACAACGCAGGGAAGCTACCGTCGGAAAATTGTCCAGGAAAAGAGTAAGTCTTTGTGTAAACATAATCGGAGGTGTGTACTGTTTTAGATGATAAACTATATATTTAACGTGAGCTCATGTTGTTTTACTTTATATACTGTGAGTGTATAAAGCCAATTATCACGGAGGATTCTTCATGTGCGATGCTAAAAAAAAATAATTAGCCGACATAAAATCAGGAGCAAACACACGTTGCTTGTTATGTATTTTTAAATGATGTCTTCGCGATTGGTAAGTAACATCAGTAAGTTTTTTTTTATTCAGGGAGGGTTTATTAATGAGAGTTTTGGATGATTTACTGTCTTAAAATGATAGATCTCAAACGCCTCTGTCAGCTTAGTCCAAGAACAAAGAAGCCACATCATGAAGCTATCCTCACTTAGCTACTGTGTATGAAATAAACCGTGTCTAAATCACTTTTCAATTGATCGAGTGTCCAATACACTGTATAGGATGAATAATAACCCTTCGATTGCTTTAATACATTCATGTACTAACAATAGGTTTTGTTTGTTCGACATGCTCCGCCATTATTATTTACATCTGCGTTGAGCAGCTGCTTCCCACGGGCACGTCACAATGACGTTTTGCGGAAGTGCGCAGATTTTTAGGGGCGTGTCCCAGAGAAAAAACGACCATAACTTGGAATGAAATTTTAATATATTTATAATTTATTTTGAAAAATCGAACAGAGCTGAATGATATAAGATTTATATGTTGTGACAAATGTGCAAATTTCCAACATCATGTCACAATACCTTTAAGGGAACAGAGATATTTGTAAAACCAAAATTCAGAACTAGTTTGAAGGGACGTTCTACCTCAATCCAGGGAATTAGATTATGGAATGGTTTGGAGAATTAAGTTAAAAATGCCAAGTCAATGTGTACATTTAAGAAAATGATCAAAACTGAATTTGTTAAAAAATATATATGAAGTAGCGTAATGTGTATTGTATTAGTTAGAAAATTAGAAAGAGTTATTCATTTTGTACTGTTACTGAAGATTATTATTGTTTGAACTGATTGTTTGAAAAAAGGGGCAGATATAATAAGATTTTTTATTCTTTCTGCTACCTTTCATTTTTTTATATTTTGTACGTTATCGTTTATGGGATTGTTTTGTATTGTATTCTTTTGTTAAAAAAATAACAAATGTAATAAACATAAATATCAGTGTTGTACTTGTTTTGTTCAAACTGACAATAACATTATGGTAGTCTCACGTGATGTCGCAAGAAGTCACACTCAAAGTACGTGTCGTGATGACTGTCAGCTACCACTACTCTGAATCCTAGCTCAGTATCTGTAGAAGTATAATTTTTTTGTGTTTTTGTGGTTAGTTGGCCATAACGGCTATAAATCAGACAGACTACAAAAGTTAATCACTTGTAGATGAAGCTTCAATGATAGCTTTCTTTGAGTTTCTTTAAAATTCATTCACATGGTTCATGAGATGTTTTGCTATCAGACAAACAAACACAGACAGGTAGGCCCTGACAACAAGCAGTCGGGTTTTACCTGATGTGTGCTGCGACGTGACGCAGAACTCTGGGTTCTCCTGGAACCGCTGAAGCTCATTTATCCAACATTCAATCCTGCCAAGGCAACGGACGTGCAGAGCTGAGCTGTCGTCCCCTGCCCAGACTGTCAGGTCCACTTAGATTCAGACCTGTGTGCTAAAGCCAACAGAACTGTTCTAGTTGTTTTAGACAAATACAACCTGCTTCAGGATGTGAGGTTTTTACACCTCTGTGTCCTCACAGTCGACTTTAAAACTACTGTACTCCATGGAATGGACTTCCTGTGACTTACCTTCATTTTGACCGCACTGTTAAATTTGGATCAATAAAACCTCAAATAAAAACAACCCAACAAACAATAAATTATGTCTTTATTTTCACAGGCTGAATTTAAGAAAACAGTTTATGAAAAACTAAGCACTCCATGTCCACGAAAAGATTTTAGAAGCTACTGGATCTGACTGTATGGAGGATCAGTGTCGAAGTTATCGCTGGCGTCGCAGGAGCACAGGGGCTGCGTTCTGATACCTGATGGGGGCTATGAGTAAAGACTTGTTCAGGTCTAAAAACCACTCGGATCATAAATAATAACTAAAGAAGTCGCATTTCCTGCAAAACTGCAGTGAATGATTATGGCTGAATAATTTTTATTTTTATTTATCCAGGTTAGCCTCACTGAGTCACAAGGACTCGTTTTCAAGAGAGACCTGTTTTAATTGTATTTAATTGGCAGAACCTGATGTTATAATCTATGTTTTAGATTAGACTTTTTACTTAATTTTTTTTTTTAACTTTTGGACATTTGTTACGATGCGTAACCATGGCAACAAGGTGGTTTTCTACAATTTGGAGCTGCTGATTAACATCTCAAAAGCTAAAAAACAAAAAAACAAAAACACAACTGCATCCCCAAATCCCAAATGCGTTAAAAAGGAGGTGCTGTGGATGCATTCCCGTCTACCTGGAGGCGGTGCTCGAGTGCCTGACCACAGAGATCTTGGAGGTAGCGGAAAACACAGCTCGTGACAGAGGGAGGACCCAGATCTTCCCCCGCACCCTCAGTTAAGTCCGTTGGGACGAGGAGCTCAGCCGGTGAGAAATGGCCGTCTCTCGGAGAGGAGTTCTGCCCGACGTTCAGACAGTCCTGCTGCCCAAGAGGACCAAGAGGTCTGCTGGGTCTGGGTGAATGGATCAGCATCTGCAGCCAGTTTCTTCAGATCCGCTGTGGGACGGACCGCTACTAGAGATCCTTCCTGTCCACAGTGATCAGCAACTACTGTACAACAACTCTTTAAAGGGGACCAAATATTGGTTTTATAAATTTTTATGGTATGTCTGTGGGCTATCCAGACCATGTTCATTCAATTTAATGCACAAAATAATTCTTAGATAATAAAATATCCCCTTTCTAGTTGTGCCTTTTCTCACTTCCGTTCTGAACAGGCTGTTTATGATAATGAGCTTTGAAGGCCACGCCCTTCAAAAATCTGTTTACATTAACTCCGCCCTCCAAAGGGGACCCTGAGTCAGACCCAGAGGCAGACGCCATTTTGGGCAGGGCAAACGAGGTGCTGACACGTCGCGTAGGCCGCTGAGAAACATCCATAAGTTCACCCTCCATGTTAAAAACTCTTCGTCTGACTCTTCGAAAACAAGCAATAAGGCTGCAGAGCAACACACTGGCTGCTAACTGCTATACACGCTCTCTCTAGTGGGGACTGCTTTTTTTCACGGACCACATCCGTGCTGAACGGATATGGTCTGCGAGCAGTCGTCTGGTTGATTTAAGAGCCCGTAAATAAGTTTTTTCCTTTTTACTGATAGATAATTAGTTATTAGCGGTACTGCATTTTAACAACAACGAAACATCGAACTCTGAGATGAACTCAGGAAAAACAACCGTGACGTCTTTTATACTGAAGTGGGTGGAGCCTCACCAGGGGTTGCTAGGTGAGGGGCTGGACTCAGGTTGGGGTGGGTTGTCCTACGGCTTGTGACATCACAAGCCGTTGGATTTGAAAATGAGACATTTATATCACTGAAAAATAAATATACTTAGAGTAAATATACCACTGGGTGCATTTTTTTGGCCCTAGGACTGTTTTTTTAAGAAGTACATAACCAAAGTTGAGTAAAAAAAAAACATTAAAAAGTGAATTTTGCATCTTTGGTCCCCTTTAATGAAACCAGGATGATGAGCTACAACAACAATTAATTTCCCTTTGGGATTAATAAAGTCTTTTGAATTGAACTGAAGCCAATGAAGCTTTTCTTGGTTTTTCACTGGTTTGTTTTTATTTCTTAGTCACGTTCCATCTGTTAATCTAAGAGGATGTCCCTTTAAAGGTGACTTTAACCCGGTTAAACACACAGGGGGTTTGAAAGGATTAAGCTACTCAAAGTGTTTACATGGTCTCCTTTAACAATTCTGTCCCATCTGCAGGTGAATAAAGGAGTGACGGCAGTCGATGTGCTCTCATTCGCCAAAGAACTGGAGTCTCAAACAGACCTCATGGTAAGAAAGATGTTATCTGTTCTGGTTCTCTGTCAAGGATTATGTAATTTTCTTTTGCCTTCATACACCTTCGTTTAATTTGCTTATTAGCAGTGCTGTTCCTGTTACACAAGCACCTTCAACATGCCTACAAAGATACTTCTTCTGCTGTTTGACTGCTCTCAGGCTTTTAGCTAACACGTTTATTAACCTACAAATGGACACAAAAGACTTTCAAAGCAGGAATCTGCTCAAAGTCGCAGCTTGTGTTCTTGCAGACTCACCCATCATCGATAATAAAATATATGGACTCTGAATGAGAGCATTTGTTTCTTTTCCAGGTGTTGTTGTTTGACAGATCTGATGGATGAGAAAGGAAAAATGCTTATGTTTTATATTATGTGACAGTAATGTAACAAAAAACAAAAAAACAGGCATTTCATAAAAGTATGGCCCTCATGTTCTTCCAGGTGTTTGATAAAACATGAACATGACTTGTTGTGTGTGTGTTTCAGCCCAGGGGACCTCTGCAGACGGCTCTCAAAGGCCATGTCAGCTCCCTGAGGCAGATCCACAGACAGCAGATCGTTCCAATGGAGCAAGCCATGGTAATGTACCCACTGCATGGCCCACAGGGTTTGGCCTGGACCAGATTCTTGTAGCTATCCACCACAGAGAAGCAATGCACAAACACATACTAATCTTCTTATAGCAGCAATAAGTGAACACTGTGATCATCCTTTTACTTCTCTTTCCTTTAAAGGCAGTTAGAGGCAACAACGCAACTATTCTCAAAACATTGGGTCAATTAGTCAAAACCCAACATCAGATGAAGTTTGCATCATTAGTTTGATTTAGACGTTTTCTCTCCTAAAACAGTTCTTAACAGTGTGAATGTTCATGAAGCATTCACACGGTTGGGATCCATTTTTTCTTCCGTATGTTTTTCAGCATCTTTTTCGTCCTGCAGTTTTCAAGCTATTTCAACAAATCATGAATCAAAACCTTCGGCTCTTTCAGGACAATCCTGTTGTGACTTTTGATTTTGGTGCAACTTTAGCTTTTTTAAATATTTTAGCCTTTTCTGCCATTTTTTTCCCCCTCAGAGAAAATGAATTAAACTCATTTTACATCCTTCACATCGTTAGATCTGTTTACAACCTTTTACTGCTCCTTTCACATTCATTCATTCATTCAACCTTTATTTAGTCAGGTAAATCTTTTGAACCTCATGGGCTCATTTACGAAAGCGACCTGCTAAAACTAAAGAACAATGAACAGCAATGGTAGAATTTCCTTAAACAATAAACAATCAAACAATAAACAATAGAAAACAAAAGAGAGAGAAAAAATATATATATATATACATATATATATATATACATATATATATATATATATATATATATATACATATATATATATATATATATATATATATATATATATATATATATATATATATATATATATATATATATATATATATATA
>JBBPBX010009129.1:37996-60768 GCA_038048925.1 Garcialebias charrua | reverse complement strand
GTGTTCCCCAAGAAATGGATATTTGCTGCAGTCACTCCACTGTTCAAAGGAGGTGACAATGCTAACTTTTACAGACCCATCTCCATCATGTCATTTGTCTCAAAAATCCTTGAAAAGTTAATCAACAACCAACTTATTGATCAGCTAGAAACACACAATGTTCTCAACCCTCTACAGTTGGGATTTAGATCAGGACACAGTTCTAGCACCGCCACACTTAATGTTGTTGTCTGTGTGAATGATAAGAAAAAGTACTGTGCTGCTGTCTTTGTCGACCTTCAACTCTGTAGGCCACTCCGTCTTGCTGGGAAGGCTAAAGCCCCCAGTATAGCTGTGCGTTATGCCCAGCGCCGCTGCACGCCGCGAGAGTGCCGCGGCACAAGCCTTTGAACGCGGGCGCGAACGCGCCAAGCTCAAATTTTACGACCGCCTACGCGCGCGCGTAGCAAATGACCAATCAGCAACCTCAATTTGTCCCGTAGGTAAACGCTCCGCCCGGCTGCAGCTGCTGGAGCCTGCACTCCAGAGAGCTGCGCTTGCACAGAGTATAATATGAACTGCCGGCGCGCAGCACACGCGAGTCCAGCGGCGCTGGACACAACGCACAGCTATACTGGAGGCTTAAGAGACATCAGACTGTCAGAGAGTCACTTAGCTGGGTCCAAAAGCTACTGTTCTATGCAAACGTAATTAGTGAGGGCGGAGGGTCACCTGTCAGACCCACTACCCATTGGCAAAGGCGTTCCCCTAGGCTCCATACTCGGTCCAGCCCTTTTCAGCATATACCGTACATCAACAGTGTAACAAATTCTGTGAACAACTTTTGTTCGCACATATCTGTACGCAGATGACACTATTTATGTATATATTATGTAGCTCTCTGCCCTCGCTGCACTAAAGATTAGTTTCAGTAACATCAAGCACACTTTTTCTAATCTTCATTTAAACTTGAACACTCTGGGGTGAAAAAAGCATGATATTTAACAGAAACCTCCCTCAAACTGTCTGCCCTCAGAAAATCCTCTCCTTGTATGGCTTAGAGATCCAGTTTGCCAGCAGCTACAAATACCTTGTGATTTGGCTTGATTCTTCACGCTCATACAAAACTCACATCAACACTCTGCTCTCCAACGTCAAATCCAGATTAGGGTTCTTCCAAAACAAATCCTCACTAACTCAACCTGCTAAACATCTTCTGGTAAAAATGACAGTCCTTCTGATGTTCACCTGTGGTGATGTCATCTACAGAATCACTTCCAAAGTTATTTTTCACAAACTGGACACCCTGTACCACGCAGCCACTAGATTTGCCACTGGAGCTCCCTTCAGCAATCATCACTGTACATGTACTCTGTATTTCCTGGTGAATTGGCCTCTCTCTTCACTCCTTCAGACAAAAACAAAAAAACAAACAACTAGTTTCTGCTGATCTATAAAACCCTAACTGGTAAAACCCATCCTACCGCCATTCATTACTCAATATCTGTAGCAACGTGCATACCCTCCACTCCAGCAGCTACATTATCCTACCGGTATTTATCCCTAAAGCACGCACCTCATCTGGTCGTCCATCATGTCAGTTTTCTGCTGCTAACAGTAGGAATTATGTACAACAAACTCTAAAACTAGCTTCTTTTGTCCCATTTGTATAGTTTTATTATTATTATTATTTTATTTAACTTTCATTGCCAAACAAGAACAAGGCAAATTACATACAAACTATTTAGTCTTCAGACTGGGCCATCTCTTCAACAGCAAAAACAAAAACACAATATATATTTGTCATTGTACAGGGCTAAATTAAAACAAAAACAACAATAAAATAACTTTATTTAAGAAAGTTAACAATAGGTTCCCACAGTAAACTTGAGTTTTAAATTGTAGTTGAGCCGTTATTTGTTCCGTTATATGCATGTGTCTTGTTTTTGGAATCCACTGATCAATAGTTGGTGGGTCGGGTTTCATCCAATTGACCGTGATTGTTTTTCTTGCTGTCATGAGGAGAATATGTATCAGAGAGCTTTGATTATGAGTGAGATGATCAGGGAACACATCAAGTAAAAAGATGAAAGGGTCAAGAGTTTTATACCTTCAATAATCTTTCCAACACATTTCCAGAAGCCCTGCGCCCAAGGGCTATCCCAAAATATGTGGGTGTGGTCACTCATGAGGCCACATTTTCTCCAACAGTCACCATTATTGTCACTCCCAGAAATCAATGTCTTAAATGGAGTTAGGGGGAAAAAAAACTAATTTTGCATTTCCAATCAAACTCTTTCGAAAGTTGGCTCCCGATTCCCCTGTGGCAACCAAAACAAATGTTCACCCAAGAATCATCATACAAGTCCCGTTTGCTTAGTTTTAAAACTCAGTGAAAGCATCACTTGATGACCGCTGCACCTACTGTACTTTTTCCTCCTTAATCTCTCATTTTACTCTGGTACCATGAAACCTGTCCTAGCTGTTTCTTATCATTTCACATGGTCTGTACAACTTGGTGTTTGATTGTCACTTGTTTATATGCTGTCCGTCTGGTGTTCTCCCGCTCCTGGACTTGCTGCCTCTTGGCCAGNGTCACTTGTTTATATGCTGTCCGTCTGGTGTTCTCCCACTCCTGTACTTGCTGCCTCTTGGCCAGGCCGTCAATGTAAATGAGAATTTGTTCTCAGCTGACAAACCTGGCCAAATATAGGTCAAATAAAAAGAACAAAAAAACAAATTAAGAGCAGTCAAAGATGCTATTCTTAAAGCTATGGTTTAAATTTTATAAATCTGGGTTCTGTGGAAATCTTATCTTCTGTAGATAATTCTTTAAACATGAGTTTGGTGAGAAAGAGATTAATTCTAATTAGATCTGGATGGATGTTTTAAAACCACTCAAACCTAAAAAAAACAATTCATAGCAGTTGATGAGAATACTATTATAGAAACATTTTTACTGCCATCAGTTTTGAATTGCACTGTTGTGTACATAGTACACTATTGCTGATTGCACAAATAAAGCACAGAAAACAGCACTAACTTGGAGCTCTTCATAGCCTGGGGCCGTACCTGCAGGTATATCATCATTTTTCAACAAAGGTTTTGAACCTGAAGTTATTTGAATAAAGGATGTATCCACTTTGGTCTTGAATCTGCTTGGACCAGCTGTTTGCTCATGAATCTTGTTTCTCCAAACTGAAGTTATCCAAGAGCTATTTACAACAGATAAGATATTTACTCTTAATCTTTCCACATAACCTCACTTCAGAAGTTATGAATTGCTTTAGGCATTATTGAAATGTCTGCCATGATCATTTTGACATGCAGCGTTATGCAATTATCCTTCAAGCTACTGGGAGTATAACAATTACAGAATGGTAACACATATCAGTGCATGCTTTGATAGGAACAAAATAACCTCTTGTTTATGCGGGCATCATTTCATACAGACCTGCATGTTGGATTGTGATACATTTTTATGCTAAGCGTACATAACCAAGTCTCCATGACTTTGTATATTTTTGCCCACAAAAGTATTTGTACTGTTATGAGCATGTTATTTGTACATGATGACTCTGTCACCTTGCTGAATACAACAATACTTTTTTTTGTTAATTTTTAATGTTAATTTTTGTTGTTTCATGAAATTTTGAGTGGATTGATTGTTTTGTTTGCAGGAGAGTCATTATATGATATATTTCAATTTTGGCTTATGAAGTACCGGTATGTCAAAACTTGTTACAATTCTGTACTAAATTATAAATAAAGAAGGTTTTAGTACATGTTTTGTTTAGCTTTAAATAATTTTGAAATTAAACATATGAAAAAAAATGCCATTGTTAACATTTTTTTTTCATGATCTTCTTGATAACCTGGTTCTAATAATATTTTTTTTCAACAGAAATTGTGTTTGTTGTAATTTAAAATAAGAAAGCCAGTTGTGATATATTTTACAATTACCGGTAAATCCCCAGTTTCAAAAACATGGGAACATTGTGTAAAATGTAAAAAATAAAAATAGATTGCAACGATTTGCCAATATCACAAACCTGCATTTTATTTGCAATGGAACATAGTAAACAGTTACAATGTTTTTTAAGGTACTTTTGAAATTTATGTCTGCAACATTAAAAAAAAAAGGAAATAAAAAAAGAACATGGTCATTTTTCACCACTGTAAAACTTCCCCTCCTATAGGGAAAGGAGGAGAGTTGCCAAAATATTTAGAAGTAAATATTGTCCAATTCTTGTCTGATGTAAGATTCTAGCTGTTCAACAGTCCTGGGTCGTCTTTGCTAGATTATTTTTATTTATTTATTGCTAAATGCAAGTATACATGTATGTTGTTCTAAAACCTTTATATACTTTTTTTTACATCTACATTTAGATGTGTAGCTGCCCATGCCAGAGGCACTAATGCACCCCTACACCAGTGATGTGCGGTGAGCTTTGTGACGGGTGAGGCACTGACTTGTCTGGAATCGAATGCTATATATGAACCTAAAATAGAAGCTTATTTCAATTTAACTTTTTTCTTTTAAAAAGGGCATCTAATAATGCTTTAACACCCCTCTATTTTAAAATAAATAAATAAAAATGTATCATCTTACCTTTATTTTAAGATTGAGTTTGGAAAAATGATGAGTTTAGAAAAATCCTTTAGTTTTGAGATATGGTCTTCCACTTTCGCCCCTCTGCGTAACAAGAACGCACAGTGATGTTTCATTGTCCCTATGGGGCAATGCTGACCCCTATTGGTGCGGCAAGGTACTTTCTGCCTCACCCTGTGTATTTTAACCGTGCATTTATGATGAGTAGAAAGAAGAAATATGTCACACACATTCATTCAATGTACTAGACAGACTTTAGAACATCAGCATGTGCAGTACATGTGTAATCAAACATGCACAGTATATTGGTGATATAAAGAGAGAAAGGAATGGGCATGCGCCAACCGCCTACTTCATATATTGTATATTTCACAGCGCCACCAGAGGTGAGCCAGAGCACTACACTGCCTCGCCCCGTGCATGTCTTCCATGTTTGAACAGGCAATGCATAAATTCCACGATTTTGACCATTGAAAGTGTTGAAATAATTCAAACTGTTTTATAGAACAGTCAAGTGATCAAATGTATTTTCTCTTATTGTTAGTATTTTACTTGTCATGATGACAGAGGTGAGGTACTGCCTCCCCTGACTGCACGTCAGCTGAGTACTGATGCCAGATACCTCTTTTGTACAGAGGAGGTGGCACCCATGGTTTCCAAAAATAATTTCAAAATTGGATTTTTCTGATCACAGAACAGTTTTCCACTTTGCCTCGGTCCGTTTTAAATGAGCTTTGGCTCAGAGAAGATGGCAGTTTCTGGATAATGTTCATATACTGTATGGTTTCTTTGCCAGTTTTTAATCTGTATTTGTGAATGGCACCGCAAATTATTATTATTATTATTTTCGGCTGCTCCCTTCTTGAGTGGTCGCCACAGCGAATCAACTCGTACGAAGACTTGGCGATTGTTTTTACACCGGATGCCCTTCCTGACACAACCACAGACCATCAAGCTGCCACAGCCCTCTGTGTGGAGCAGAGAGCTGGACATCCAGGGGAGCAGGTGTTGGGGGTTAAGGGCCCAGAGTGGGGCAAATCATCATGAAGGTGGAAGCAGGTGTGGATATTTCACCTTTTCCATCTACATTCTTATGTTGTCGGCAGTGGTGGAAAAAGTACTCAAACACTGTACAAACTGGATTCCAAAAAAGTTGGGACACTAAACAAACTGTGAATAAAAACTGAATGCAATGATGTGGAGGTGCCAACATCTAATATTTTATTCAGAATAGAACACAAATCACAGATCAAAAGTTTAAACTGAGAGAATGTATCATTTTAAGGGAAAAATATGTTGTTTCAAAATTTCATGGCGTCAACAAATCCCAAAAAAGTTGGGACAAGTCCATTTTTACCACTGTGTGGCATCCCCCCTTCTTCTTACAACACTCAACAGACGTCTGGGGACAGAGGAGACCAGTTTCTCAAGTTTAGAAATAGGAATGCTCTCCCATTCATGTCTAATACAGGCCTCTAACTGTTCAATCGTCTTGGGCCTTCTTTGTCGCACCTTCCTCTTTATGATGCACCAAATGTTCTCTATAGGTGAAAGATCTGGACTGCAGGCTGGACATTTCAGTACCCGGATCCTTCTCCTACGTAGCCATGATGTTGTGATTGCTGCAGAATGTGGTCTGGCATTATCTTGTTGAAAAATGCAGGGTCTTCCCTGAAAGAGATGACGTCTAGATGGAGCATATGTTGTTCTAGAACCTGAACATAGTTCTCTGCATTAATGGTGCCTTTCCAGACATGCAAGCTGCCCATGCCACAAGCGCTCATGCAACCCCATACCATCAGTGATGCAGGCTTCTGAACGGAGCGTTGATAACAACTTGGGCTATCCTTGTCCTCTCTGGTCCGGATGACATGGCGTCCCAGTGTTCCATAAAGAACTTCAAATCGTGACTCATCTGACCACAGAACAGTCTTCCATTTTGCCACACTCCATTTTAAATGACCCCTGGCCCAGTGCAAACGTCTGAGCTTGTGGAGCTTGCTTAGAAATGGCTTCCTCTTTGCACTGTAGAGTTTCAGCTGGCAACGGCGGATGGCACGGTGGATTGTGTTCACTGACAATGCTTTCTGGAAGTATTCCTGAGCCCATTCTGTTATTTCCTTGACAGTGGCATTCCTGTTTGAGGTGCAGTGACGTTTAAGGGCCCGGAGATCACGAGCATCCAGTAGAGTTTTACGGCCTTGACCCTTACGCACAGCGATTGTTCCAGATTCTCTGAATCTTTTGATGATGTTATGCACGGTTGATGATGATAACTTAAAAGTCTTTGCTATTTTACACTGGGTAACACCATTCTGGTATTGCTGCACTATCTTTCTGCGCAACAATGGTGGAATTGGTGATCCTCTTACCATCTTGGCTTCTGAGAGACACTGACACTCTGAGAAGCTCTTTTTATACCCAATCATGTTGTCAATTGACCTAATTAGTGTTAATTGGTCTTCCAGCTGTTCGTTATATGCTCAATTTCCTTTTTCCAGCCACTTATTGCTACTTGTCCCAACTTTTTTGGGATTTTTTGACACTGTGAAATTTTGAATCAACATATTTTTCCTTTGAAATGTTACATTTACTCAGATTAAACTTTTGATCTGTCATCTATGTTCTATTACGAATAAAATATTGACAATTGCCATCTCCACATCATTGCATTCAGTTTTTATTCACAATTTGTTTAGTGTCCCAACTTTTTTGGAATCCGGTTTGTACTTGAGTAAAAGTACAAATAAACAGACAAAAATGTACTCTAGTAAAAGTAGAAGTGCCATATTAATGTTTTTACTTAAGTAAAAGTAAATAAGTACTTGCTTTAAAAATACTTAAAGTATTAAAGTAAAAGTACAAGCACTTGCTGAATGTATTACCTAATGAAATGGTCTACAAAATCATTAAGTGTGTGTACTGTATGTATATTTTCTGTAATACATTGATAGTGTTGAGTCATTTTAATTAACAATGCTGCAGATAATACATGTTTTTATTGTGTGACACAATTCACACTTGGACTTGTGATTCTGCGCGTCAGAATTTCAGGGATGACCTACAGAGTTAAATGTGATTAAGCAAAATAAGAAAGATAAATGATTGTACCTTTGAAAGTTTTTATTTAACACAAACCAATGTGTCATTTTAACTGCAACACATTTAAGTAAAAGTTGTCTGAAAGAAAAAAGGAGCATTAGACCTAACAAAGGAACAGGCTCTGATCATTTCAACTCCAGTTTGTCATCAACTCTAGGTAAAATACTGTCTAGTCAACCTTGTAATGGGTCAACAATGAAATATTTTAACTTCCTGACACCATTTTCAAAACTTGGACCTGAGTGTCGAGACATTTGGAGAAATCTCTTGTCTCCTAACATCCCAGAAATTACACATTTTAATAATGCAGCAATAATTTCTTGTTCAAGTTCAGAAGAAGTTGGTTTTCAAAGTTTTTTGAGTCCATTCTGGCTCTTTAGGGAGAGAGAATCTGTCCTGCTGTACTGAACAGTCTTTCAATAATATTTCAATAATCTTTCAATAAGGCCATGGGTGGTGTGTATCTTCCGGCTGACTCTCCACAGTGGAATCCATTTTGGGTGTGTTAATGGTGCTGTGGGTGCTCCCAGCTCAATGACATTTATAGTAGAACATATGTCATTGATCCAGCTCTTCTTGAAGGCGGGTCTAATGTTACCTGTCCACTTTGCAGTGATTCAATGGACCAACTCCCCTCCCGACATCAGTTACTTTCAAAAAAGCTGCAACATGAATGTAACTTGTAACTCAACACATTATAGAAATGTAGTGTAGTAGAAAGTACATACTTCATGTAAAAGGTAGTGGAGTAAAAGCAAAAGTACCCACATTTAATTCTACTTAAGTACAGATACATGAACAATGTACTTAAGTACAGTACTTGTACATTACTTAGTTACATCCCACCACTGTTTGTCGGTCAGGGGAGTCGAGCCGGCAACCTTCCAATCACAGGCTCGCCTTCTCTAACCTCTGAGCCACCACTCCCTATGTGACCTATTTTTTTTTTTTTTTACAGTAAATTGTATTTACAGAAAATGATTTGCGGAAGTGTTCCTGAGCGCATGCGGTGACGTCCAGAACAGAATCAGAACTTTCTTTAATGCACGTCTGATCTTTATCAAGCTCGCAGGCATCTAATAGTTTTTCAGCATTGTCCTTTGAGCAAAGCGGTTTCTAGATTCTTGAAATCTTTTGATATCATTATAAACAGTAGAAGATGCTATTATATTCAAAGTTGCCCAATTTTCTCTTATGGAATATCATTATAAACTAGTTCCACTACTGTTAGACTCAGATTTTCACAGACTGGTGAACCTCGGCCCATCTTTGCTTCTGAGAGGTTCAGCCTTTCTGAATTGTTTTCCTCTTACTGTCTTGTTGCAAAGTACTTCATCAGCTGTTGTTTATTCATACCACTTACTTTTACAACCTTCTGCTGCCCATTCCAACTTCTTTTTAGAGGTTTTGCTATCATCAAATGTCAAATTTAATGTTTTTCTTCTAAAAATAGCACAATCTTTAGTTTATTTTATTTGTTTATTGTGCTCCTTTATGATTAAAATTTGGGTTTATGGGATTTGCAAATCATTGCATTCTGTCTTTATTAATATTGTACACCACATCCCAACTTTTTCAAATACTGTATGTGCTTGTATTAACAGTTTCCTATTTTGAACTGAAACAACTTGAAATCTTTTTGAGACAATCACAAAATAGTCACAAA
Organism: Garcialebias charrua; assembly: GCA_038048925.1. Classification (NCBI taxonomy): domain Eukaryota; kingdom Metazoa; phylum Chordata; class Actinopteri; order Cyprinodontiformes; family Rivulidae; genus Garcialebias; species Garcialebias charrua. Next base: position 51,409 of record JBBPBX010009129.1, on the reverse strand, counting down.
AGTTAAAATGCCCATCCTTTTTATTATGAAATGTAAAAATAATAATAATAATAATAAACTTTTCAAAGACAGTTACAAATAAGTTAAAGAGAACTTGAGGGGAAATGGTCTTCGTTTCAGTCGTTTATAAAAATAAATGCTTAAACAATGTTCCATACAATTCTCAATGAAAGCTCAATAAATACTGTACATGTATACTCCTGCTTCACTTTGAGCATAACTTTGAACTATGTGTGAAAACAACAAATACAAAACATCACATTTGAGGGGATAGACTTCCATCTCCTTTGACTCAATTCTCTCAAGACGGCCGGGCAGTAATGGAAGTTAGCAAATCACATTATTTTTGTTCACTCTGGGAAAACAAACAAAACCAAATAAATTATATTAGATATTTTATATTACCCAGAAACAGAATATTAAGTTGAACCCCATTCAGAGCTTCGGTAACTAAACTAAAACACTTACTTGCACTCACTCCAGTGGCTCCATGGTCCCATGGTGTGCTTGTCCTGAGCTCGCACACAGATAGTGTACTTCTTGGACTTGATACCGACCTCGTATTTGGTTTCCTCAATGATGTTATTCTGCAAAAAATAAAAACATGAAATCATTCAAGACCAATAAATCTAGTTAAAAAAAAATCTTATGCCTTCTGGTTTGCCTTACCGTTATGGGCTTCTCGCTGTTACAGGAGTTTCCAGGGTGGACAACCTTGACCTGGAAGTGGAGGCCAAAAAAGGTGCAGGGCTTCTCCCAGGAGTCAGGGTAGTCCCAGCTGAACACTTGACCACTGCTGATGTGCAGGTTAGGTAGTTTGTCTGGCCTTACTAGACAGAAAACAGGGATTAGTTGAAGAAAATAAGGAAAAGTTGACAACAGTCATGGGTACACATAAGAGTTGTTTGTGAGTCAGAACAAAGGAATCAACTTATGTCCACACAACCATTGGTATCTAATTCATTCAACCTTTATTTAGTCAGGTAAATCTTTTGAACCTCATGGGCTCATTTATGAAAGTGACCTGCTAAAACTAAAGAACAATGAACAGCAGTGATAGAATTTCCTTAAACAATAAACAAACAAACAATAAACAATAGAAAACAAAAGAGAGAAAAAAACAAAATATTTTTTTTTAAACAAAGTACAAATAAAAAATTAATAAATATAATCTAAAATCTAATGTACATCAAATAAAGCCTCAAGTTGCATCAATTAAAATATATATATTTTGACCCAGTTTTTAAATCTCTGAACAGTTCTGCCCCTTTTTAGTGCACTGATCTGCTGCAGCCATATGTCCCACAACGATCTCTGAGGTCAGCAGCCCAGATGCTTTCATTGGTTCCAGGCATTTGTTTTAAGCTCAGAGGTGACAGGGCCTTCTCTGTTGCAGGTCCAAAACCATGGAACGACTGACCACTGCATGTCAGGCAGGCTCCCTCTCTCACAGCTTTAAAGTCTCATTTAAAAACTCACCTGGCTTTCAACCCTGTATGAGTTGATTTGAACTCGTCTGTATTTTATACATTTATTCATTTAGTTTCTTATGTGGATCTATGCATTTTATCCTGTGTCCTTTGCTTGTTTCTGCTGTACAGCACTTTGGTTGGCCTTGCTTCTGTTTTTAAGTGCTTAATAAATAAAGTGATAAGGTATAGTACGGTAAGGTAAGGTATGGTATGGTAATATATGGTATGGTAAGATATTGTATGGTATGGTATGATATGATATGGTATGGTAAGATAGGGTACGGTATGGTAAGATATTGTATGGTATGGTAAGATATTGTATGGTATGGTATGATTATGGTATGGTATGGTAAGATATGGTATGGTAAGATATTGTATGGTATGGTATGGTATGGTATGGTATGGTAAGATGGAGTATGATTACTAACATGGCTAAGACCAAAAAGCAGCCCAAAGACACCAGAGACAAAATTGTAGACCTCTACAAGGCTGGAAAGGGCTACGGGGCAAATGCCAAGCAGTGAAAAAAAGATCAACTGTTGGAGCAATTATTAGAAAATGGAAGAAGCTAAACATGACTGTCAATCTCCCTCGGACTGGGGCTCCATGAAAGATCTAACCCTGTGGCGTATCAATGATCCTAAGAAAGGTGATGAATCAGCCCAGAACTACACTGGAGGAGCTGGTCAATGACCTGAAGAGAGCTAGCACCACTGTTTCCAAGGTTACTTTGGGTAATACACTCTTGCCCATGATCATTTGGATGACCCAGAGGAGTCATGGGAGGAAGTTATGTGGTCAGATGAGACCAAAATCAAACCTTTTGGTCTTAATTCCACTCGTCGTGTTTGGAGGACGAAGAATGATGAGTCCCATCCCAAAAACGCCATCCCTACTGTGAAGCATGGGGGTGGAAGCATCATGCATTTGGTTTTTGTTTTCTGCACATGGAACAAGACGACTGCACTGTATTAAGGAGAGGATGACCGGGGTCATGGTTTGTGAAATTTTGGGGAACAAAGCTCCTTCCCTCAGAGCATTGAAGATGGGTCGTGGCGGGGTCTTCCAACATGACAATGACCTGAAGCACACAGCCAGGAGAACCAAGGAGTGGCTCTGTAAGAAGCATCTCAAGGTCCTGGAGGGGCCTAGCCAGTCTTCAGACCTAAACCCTATAGAAAATCTTTGGAGGGAGCTCAAACTCCGTGTTTCTCAGCAACAGCCCAGAAACCTGGCTGATAGAGAAGATCTGTGTGGAGGAATGGTCCAAAATCCTGCTGATGCAGTGTGAGCAAACCTGGTGACAAACTACAGGAAACCTTTGACCTCTGTAACTGAAAACAAAGGCTACTGTACCAAATATTAACATTGATTTACACAGGTGTTCAAATACTTATTTTCCGCAGTAACACACAAAAAATTATTTTAAGAAAATCACACATTGTGATTTACGGATTTTTATTTTATTTTTAATTTTTAGATTATGTCTCTCACAGTGGACATGCACCTAAGATGAAAATTTCAGACCCCTCCATGATTTCTAAGTGGGAGAACTTGCAAAGTCGCAGGGTGTTCAAATGCTTATTTTCATCACTGTATACTGTATATATATTTATGTATAAGAAAAAAGTTATACTTTAAACTGCAACTTTAAATTGAAACAACATACCGATCTCTCTCAAGTAGAAGGACTTGGTGTAAGCCTCCAGACGGGAGTAGCTGTGTATATAAACTGTCAGAGAAATGCGATGCTTTTCTTCTTTATACGGGCAGTTAGCATCCTGACAGTGAACTCCAGACCCGTCAGCCTCCGGCTCACAGGAAATTTCATCCATGTCACTAGAATCAACACAAACTGGGTGGTAAAATTCTTCAAAAGGTTAAATACTTTTTTTTAAGTGTGTGAGAGCTTTTTGTTCTTACCGGTTTGCTTTGACCAGGAGCACAGCGGCGTGGGATCTGTGCTGTGTTTTTGTCCAGGTGCAGTGAAAGGAACCTTTATAGTTTGGTGCCGTGCAGTGGATGTGACCTGGAGGTATTGAAACAAACATTGTCAGTTTCCTCTTCGTGGTTTATTTCACAAGATCAGTTCACAAGTTTCTCAAAGGAGTTTGCTTTAGGGTTATTTGCTTTTCTTATATTCATTAAATGTCTTACTTTATATTTTTCTTAACACCAACCCTCCACTCGCGTTGATCTTTTTAAAAAAAATCCTGTTACTATTGTCAGATTTTGATCACCAGCCTTCTTTCACCATATTTTATTTTATCCAATATCCCCTTCCTTCCATCATTCTTTTATCAGCCTTCTCATATGAAAGCCTCCTGCTTGGTTAAATAAAAACTAAATCTGCATCCCTGTCTTTTCCATCACTGTTTACCCTCCTTTGTTTACCTCTCTTGTCTCGTTTCGCCTCCTTCTCCTTAATCCTCATCAAACATCCCCACCACCGTTCTTATCTCACCTTCTTCAGGGGATTTTTCCTCCAGTATGACAGTCCTGTTATCTGGATCTAGCTGGACCAGAATCACGGTGTGGTTGAGGTATTCTCCATTTGGACTGGAGTGACAAGTGTAATTTCCTCCATTCATCTCTTTGACCAGTACTGAGACATGGTTCCCCTGCAGAGCTGGTGAAAGCTCCGCACCTGAGACAATTATATTTCCTTAATTGTTAATCTTTATTACAGGCTTGCATTATATTTTACCACATTTGACTGAGAGTACCAGTACAGGTACTATTAAAAACATGTGCATGTTTAAACAGCAGCAAAAAACAAGTTTTATTACCATCTTTCTTCCAAAACACAGGCTGGTTCTGATAAGCTTCTCCACAGGACAGGTGGACTTCCACCGTGTTACCATAAACATAAGGCACCCTCAGGACCACAACTAAGGACAACACAAAAAGAAGTAAAGTTGGATAAATGTATGCAAAGATTAAAATAGTAAATATTGGTGAGTATTAGGTGAAAAAAAAAATAGAGATAATAACCATTATTCATCAGTCTTTCAATGTTATAATCATCACTGGCAAAGCACAGACCAGAACACAAGATCACCAAGAACAATGAATACATCTGAAAGAAATTATATAAAGTTACAGGGAAATCAGGTCAAGAGTATTTAGAAATCATGAATAAGATTTAAACGTGATTAAAAATGCAAGTACTTAAATATATACATACATTATGATAAAAGCATTAATTTTGGGGATTCTGGAATAAATAGGCTTTCAAATAAATATCAAAAAGTTCCAAAAGAACTACCATATCGGTACCACTTGACAATAAGGCTCCCCTATATGGCTAATAAATAGTTTATAGATAAGTTATTAAGTCCTCTATAATTACTTTATAAAACTTTAGTAATTGCTTATTATGCATTACTTGAGGGTGACGGAGAGACAAAACTGACCAGTTTGTTGCCAAATAGGAAGCCAGATCTGTTCACCTTCATCTAGTTGTTTAATTAAACATTTCAGAATAAGTTACTACCTTGTAAGCACAATAAGCATTTGTAAACCTTTTTCTTTAGCATATAATATTGCATTTTATCACTGCATACAAGTATATACATCTAATATTATATCCTAAAAAAAAGTTTACAAATGCTTATTGTGCTCACAAGGTATAGTAACTTATTCTGAAATGTTTAATTCAACAACTCTAGATGAAATTTATAGGTGAACATATCTGGCTCACTATTTGGCAAGAAACTGGTCAGTTTTGTCTCTCTGTCACCCTTAATTAATGCATAATAAACAATTATTAATGAGGTATTAAGTGTCTATAGAGGAATTGTGGCAATGTGTCTATAAACTTATTAGCCATCTAAGAGGAGACTTATTGTAAAGTGGTACCACAATATTGTCTTATTTAGGCTGTTCCCTCTTTAGGGGTCACCATACGACCATAAGTCGTCTTTATTGTTAAAAGGACCTCAGTAGATTTGAAAATCTCTATACTGTACTTTTTATGATTTTCAGGAATTTTAAATAATCTTACAAACTGACAGCTACAAAGTTTAAAGTGAGAGTGCAATTGAATTGCATCCAGGTATTTCAATGCATGAGCAAATATTGTTTTAATAGCGTAAAATAAATACTGTCTAAGAAAACAATAACAACAGAAATGAAATTAAAAAAGCTGAATAGAGTTCATGTTACCTTTTGACTCCCAGACATGTGTCCAACCTGATCACACTTGAATGCAGAGCAGTGAGAGGCTTTGTTGAGTGAGTGCTGTCTGTCAGAACTCAGCATACTGTCGCACTATTTATCTGACAGAAGCAGAAGGCAAAAAACCCCAAACCAATGTGTGTATGTGTGTGTGTGTGTAGGACTGGTTATTGACAGGATGATGACATAACAGCAGCTCCAGCATGGGGAAAAAAATTCAAGCTGGATAATTATTGAAGCTGAGAATCTGATTACTTTTCATTCATTCAACCTTTATTTATACAGGCTAGCCTCGTTGAGCCACGGGGACTCATTTACAAGAGGGACCTGTTTCACTCACACCCAGGGTCAATTTAGAGTTACCAATCAGCCTAACATGCATGTTTTTGGACTGTGGGAGGAAACCGGAGCACCCGGAGAAAACCCACGCATGCACGGAGAGAACATGCAAACTCCACCCAGAAATTATATATCATGGCAGTCGTCCCCCGATCGGAAGGTTGGAGGTTCGAATCCCGGTTCCCCACACCATGTGTCATTGTGTCCCTGGGCAAGACACTTAACCCCGAGTTGCTCCCAGTAGGACTGGAAAGCGCCTTGCATGGCAGTCTGCCACTACCGGTGTATGAATGTGTGTACGAATGGGTGAATGGTTGGTATTGTAAAGCGCTTTGGGGCCCCTCATAGGGGGCTGGAAAGCGCTATATAAATAAGCTCCATTTACCATAATAATAATAATGAATTCCATTTATAACGCACTTTTCATTAGTGAAAATCTCAAAGTGCTACACACATTCATACACCGGTAGCGGCAGACTACCATGCAAGGTGCTTTCCAGTCCTACCGGGAGCAACTCGGGGTTAAGTGTCTTGCCCAAGGACACAACGACACATGGTGTGGGGAACCAGGACATTAAACATTACCAGCATACCTAACACTAACCATTACCAGTACATACCCTAACCGTTACCAGTACATACCATTACCAGTACATACCTAATCTTAAACCTAACCTATCCTAGATTCACACCTTAGCCCTAAACCTTACCCTCCAACGACACTTGAATCTTATGGGACTAGGTTTTGCTCCCCACAAAAAACAGATGGTCCTCACAATGTAGTATGTGTTGAAAATTGGGCCTCACCAAGTACCATAAACAAGCATACACACATCTCTGTATTTCAATAGCAAACTTTTTAATGTATTTTGCGACATTTGGAACTTTTGCTCACCATCCATTCACACAATCACTGAGATGACAAGATTAGAAACAAAGGAGCAGTTCATGGTGTATCTGTGTGTATTTCATGTGAAATTGTGTGCATTATTGTTCAACCACACTTACCACCGAGGAGGAAGTGAGGACAAGTGAAGGAAATATTTATGGAAGTGAAATAGATGTGTTGTGATGCGTATCAGAGGATTGATCAGGTGTCCTGTCACGGTCATGAGATTTCTCTGGAACAAGAACAAGAACCTGTCCGTGTTCACAATTTCATAAAAGGTTACTCTGATCCTGTAAAAAAGATCCTTTCATAAAGAACAATTATCACGGACTGTGATTTAGGAACCCAGTAAGTAATTATATGCTGAAAAGGAAAAATACTAATAGCACATTTGGAAAATTATCTGGACTGATGTATGGAGTTTTTGTATTTTCCCTTCCATTATAACCACTAACATTTAGCTGAGCCTTTAACAGTTTTTATGTAATCACATCTACCACATTTACAGTTTTATTCTAATTCTCTGACGAGGCAACAGATGACTCCTTCTGAATGAAAGCATGCATTGTGGTTTTGAATTAAATCACCTCTGAACTTATTGTCACTTTCTCTTAATGCACTGCTCTGAAAGGAAACAACACGCCACTGCTTCTCTTCCGACTTCAATGACTGATTCTAATAATAATTTTAAAAAGAAACGCTAAAGATAAAAAATATTAAAAACTTTTGATTTTCACACTGTATTTTACTCAAAGTAAAACCTTTTTTTTTTCTTTTTTATGAAATCAAAACCTTTGGAAACTAGTTTTAGTCTTTTGAAGTACTTCCTCAAAATCCACTATTATTCCGTTTTTAACATTTATTGAGAACTACATATTTTACACCACATCCACTTTTGTTCTTCTGCCTTGAGGATCATGTAAAGAAGCACAAATAAATGAGTTGTTCATTAACTCTCCTACTTCCTCTGCTTTAGAGAGCTGGAATTGAGTGATTTACCCAGCAGGTTGAAGTTCCATCCATATCACATCACCAGACCAGTGACATTTGTTGTTAAGCTGGGAGAGCCAGTAGATACCAGTTCTTTGAAACACAAAGCAAACAATGTTTTTGTCTCCAATTGTCTTTGCATCACTGTGTTTTTCCAACAAAGTTCCTAAATTCTGCCTGTCAGAGTGAGACGACCTAAAGAAGGAAATGGAAACAAAGGGGAAATCAAAGAAGCTGTTTTGTCATGCTTTACTTATGCAGTAAGACGTAACTGAGTTTTTGAACAATGATGCAAAGCCATTGAATGCAACACTCTCAAGTCACTTTCCTTTTCGTCTTGAAGCAAGAGGCGAGGTATACTCGATATAGGTTTCCCAGTTCTGCCAGCTGATTTGTATTGGATCGTTTGATTTATGATCTGCAATGTTTTTATGTTTTTCGTGTTGTACTTCATTGTCTGTGTTGCCTGTTGCGTGTTTGTTTGTCCAGCACTTTGGTGTGGACTTGTTCCTGTTTAAAGTACTTTATAAATAAAATGGTATGGTATGGTAATGGTATATTTACATGTACCGTAAGGTCAAATTCAGAATCACCAATTTATTCTAGATTTTGTTTGTTTAATTACTGCAAACTAGGAAAGTAGCCTTCATAACAAATTAACTCTCAAATTAAGAGTCAATTAACTCTTTTGACTCTTTGGTACTTGCATTAAAAATGTCCCTCAACATTTTGGTATCAGAATGCAAATAATATTCAATATTCAAATCAACTAGAAAGTTCCTGGAGAAACTTGGATAGGGGCCATATTAAAATTTTGATTTGACAGTACAGTAATGTGTTGGGGATGTAGCTCTAAGCTAACACTAAAACAAATATCAGCTCAAAGTTACAAAATATCAATGAGTTAAAGACAGTGTAAAGTGAATTTCAACATTTTCTTCAATAAACATTATAAATGTGATAATTGTAATCTTGTAAATGAGTAAAAAGTCTCAAAATTGTAGCTCAATTAATTTTGGAGTTATAGAGCAAACTGTGTATAAAGATATTTCTGTTTCAGGATTTTTTAGGCGTGTTTTAAATGTGACCGCGTTTCGTCACGCGGTCTTCTTAAGTATAGCCCCACCCCCTGCAGCTCCAGCCGTATAAATTCGCCTCGGTGGAGCCGTTCACTCGCGAATCGCAGATAGCATCAGATAGCAATAGCATAGATATTTTGTTCATTGTTAGCTAGCTAATCAATTATGCCTCGTTCGTGCATCTTCCCTGGATGTCGCAATGGTCAGGGCACCCGTACAAATCATAACGTGTTTTTATACCGCGTGGTTTTATACAGAGTATCTGTAATGCCTGGATAGGTCAATGGATAAAGCGTTTGCCTTCTGTCCCAAACCTTATGGGTTCAATTCCCGCATGGTACAACTTTTTTTTTATTTATTTTTATTCATTCCAGATTAAAAACACACAAGAAAACTATTTACAAAAACAGCGTAACTCTTGGAAAAAGTAGCTGCTGTTACAGACAGAACTCAGATAAAAACAGAGCAGGTTTACTGGCTCTGCTGTCTGCCTCTCCACACACAGCTCAGCTGCAGGCCGCAGTACTGCGCTGAAACCACGCCCACGCGCTGACACGCCCCCACAGTTTCAGACCAAGGGAAAATTATGTTTTTTCATGATTTTTGAGACTTAATTTTATAAGGAAAACAATGTTTTTAATCAGTCAGATTTATATGGGTGATTAATAACACATATTTATGCCATGTGACAAACTAAAAACACATTTAATTTCACTTTACACGGTCTTTAAATAAATATATTTTAAGCTATGGTAACCATCTTGGATTATTTATTTGGATTCAATATGTGATAGGGAAGGTTGTCAGCTATAACCACACCAAACTTCAGCTCTATGTGCAAGAATAGCTGAGTTAAAGCCATTTCAATTTAGCTTTGGTGGCCATCTTGAATATTTTTGAATTATTTATTTATTGGGCAATGACCTCATACCAAATTTCAGTGTCTAAACACGGCTGATTTACAATATTTTTCCTTTTTAGCGCAGAAGGCCATCTTGGGTATTTGATTCGCAACCAGTCTATGAAAAATAACATAAAAATTGTGTCTTTGATTGCAAATTATGTTGCCATGGTAACTCAAAACGTCAATACAAGTACAGTAATGGCACACATCACGGCACCGAGCTGGTCGTTTTGATAGCTGTACACATTGTGGTTCAGGCCACATTAAAGTTAACAGAAGAGTTAGATATAAAGTTAAGAAACCCTTGTGGATAATAATATGGGGCTGCCTTAATAGGCAGTCCACTATTAGTGGACCTTCTTTTAAAGTTCGTCAGGCAGCTTGGATAGTTTTTGATTCTCATCTCCATGCTGAATATTGTCTTCTGGGCGTGAACTTGAATGGAGCTCAAAGCAACAAAATCTTGTCACATGACAAAAAAAAGCTAAAAGGCAAATTGGCATAAATGTCTTTGATCAGTTTCAGCTTTGACACTAAATGAATGGAAATTCTCATGTAAATGAGACACTGTCCCGAACATACGCAGTTTCATACAATTTATCTACGTGCCAAAAATAAGAAGGTAGTAAAATAATACTATTAGACAGGGATTAAGGAATATCAGCAATGACCATTTTTATTTAAAAACACTATTTTTAACCAAAATATGCAATCATGTCTCTGATGTCCATCCTTTTGCTGCATGGTTTAAGTGTGATTTGTGTCCTGAGCATCAACACACACACTTATTCACACACAAAGGAGAATTACTGTTTATCAAATGATTAGTTTGATTGTTCAGTGAAGCAGAGTGAAGTATTGAATCCAGCAGCAGCTTGGTAAATTACGCAGCCATGCTTCGTGACTGCGACTTCTTGACAATATAGGACCTAAATCTCTGTGCTAACAATACGAACTGTCCTTCACAGCTGTTAGCTTTCTCACATACAATAATCCTATGATTTTTTATTTATTTATTTATTTAAAAGCCTGAATAACTCCTATTACTGGTTGGATAGTTGCATTTAGTCAATTGTCTGAATCAAAAATGTGTTTATAACCCTGTGGCCTTATAATCACAGTTCATCTTGCCGACCTTCTCCGAGCAGAACACAAACATTCTGCCTTCAGAGCTGCCAGGAAAACCCTTTAAACCATCTAACAAAGTTCTCTTTTTTTAGTCTGGTTTCCATAGGAACATTTAAAAAGACTTCAAAAAAAGGGTCAAAATTTGAACGTGTAAAACCAAAATAAAGAGTCTCTTCTTCGTTATAGTCTTTAAATGCCAGCAGATGCTGACCTCTGCCCTGACGTAGCCCTTCTCAGCAAAAACAACCAAAGAGCACAGAAGAGAAGAAACAGTTCTGTTTCGGGCCTCCTTATTCTTCTTCTTCTTCTAAACTGCCAGGCCTGCGGTATGTTCAGATTTAATTCTCCACTGGCGTCGGCTCCTGGGGGACAGCAGGCACTCCTTCCATGGCAGCTGGCCCACAAGCCTCTGCTGTATGTCCTGGTGGAGTTACAGGCTCTGGTGGTGGACGCTGGCTGAGGATAACCTGAACTACATAATCCCTGGAAATGTTGAGTTGATCCAAACGCAGCCTGTCGGTCAGCGGCCGACCTGAGAAAAACCAGCGTTGGGTTGTGGCAGGCACGCCCTCCTGGCTTTGCAAACGACGCTTCATCATGCCCACCGTGTCCGTGGAGCGGACCGCCAGTCGGAGGTCGCGGCCCGTGGAGAGCCGAAGCCGAAGCTGACACTCGCCTCCTGGGACGGGGTCTCCGGAGCTGCCTGTGGATGGGTCCGCCGACACGGAGTCTGGATCTGAGCCGTCGGGCTCATCGGAGCGCTCTTCGATCATGTTGACGGGGGGAGAGAGGCAGTAGACCGGCAGCTGGTAACGATTCCCGAGTTCATCGTAACATTCAGTCAGAGCTCCTGCGGGGAAAAACGAAAACAAAGAGAAAATTTAATTTCATACTGCCCGCCACCTCTCATGTCAGAGTCAAATTTTATCACCGTATATCTCCAACTGAATGAGTTACAGTATTTTTTGTGTTTTTTATGGCCAGCTGGCTGCAGCAGCCATCTTTTTATTTTTTCCTTTATAGATGGCCTCCCTTCTCACCTCACAGCCATCCTCTCACACCGATATGAATTTTTTATTTTTCATTTTATTTATTTATTTATTTATTTATTTTTAAAGAGAGAAAGGAAAGATAGAAAATAAGACGACAAAACACAACAATTATCCACAAAAAGAGCACAAGGCAAACACACCCAACCTCCGTCCGCAATCCTGCAAAGCACATGACAAAACACAGCAACAAAATACACATGTATAAAGACTAATAATATTCATGACCTTGCAATAGATTTCCATAAATAAACATACCCATACCTACAAATATATATACATTTACATTCATATCACATATTCATCTACCGGTACATATCTGCATATGATATCTACATATACATCCCTACATCCATTTGTGTGTGGCTGTGCGCCTGCATAAGTGAATAAGGTTCCTCCGATAGAACATTCAGTAGCGACCGTGAAGCATCAGAGATCCACCCCCCCAAGGCCCGAGGCAGACGAAGGGGCAATCAAAGCCCAAGACCCCAAGAAGGACCCCGAGCCCAGAGTCCCCAGGGCCACCCGAACAGGACGAGCCACTCACCCTCTCCCCAGATCTGACCAAGGGGGAGAACCGGACGAGCTCCACCAGCGACTACACACAAGTAGTAGACTACACACAATGGCTGGCAGCAGCCATCTTCAAGTGGATTGACTCCCAGTGTTACTTAACGGTAATTGCAGATGTATAGGCTGTTTTTTAATTTTTCTCTGTAATCTTTTATAAGCACAATAAACTTTAAGAAATGTAAGTGTAATTCAACTTATTTCTCTGAACCAAAGAAGTAAATAAAATAAATTGAAGTAATACGTGTCCATGCTACTCCAGCAGAGAACTTGAGATAACAATATACTGTACAGTACAGGTAGTCCCTCGTTTATCACGAGGGGTTTCGTTCTCGGCTCCCCCACAAAAAGTGAAAAATTGCTAAGTGGGAATAGTAGTACAAGTAATAAGTAGTAGTAGTTTATTTACAAAGCTCTCAACAACCTAGCTCCGTCTTATATTTGAAATCTTATTGTTCCATATTCTCCTAACAGAGCACTTGGCTCTCAGACTGCAGGCTTACTTGCGGCACCCAGAGTTTTTAAAGGCAGAATGGGAGGAAGATCTTTCAGTTATCAGGCTCCTCTCTTCCAGTTTCTGTCCATGATGCTGACACATTGTCCAGTTTTAAGACTGGGATTAAGACTTTCCTTTTTTGATAAATCCTATAGTTAGGTTGGCTTGTTATGCTGCTATAGGCTTAGACTACTGGAGGACAAATTGACCCAATTTCCTTAAATTAATTGTTAAAATTAAACAGTTTTCATTTGATATTTCTATTTGAACATGTGTATCTGTTCCTCTCAAACCCAGCTGGTTGAAGCAGATGACCGC
>JBBPBX010009129.1:0-29279 GCA_038048925.1 Garcialebias charrua | reverse complement strand
CATATTTAATCTACTGTATTGAAGTTTTGGGAAAAGCATGCAAAACAATTACCGTACACCCTATTTTTATTTTACAAAAAAAAATTAAGAATTATTAATAGGAAGTGTTATGGTCACCCAACAAATATATTATTTCAACAATTGAAATTATTAAAATTTTATGAGTTGGTCGAATATAGTATTTTACAAGTCATGTATAAAGCTCATAAAAAATATTACCCCCAACTATTCAATTAAAATTTGTTAAAGAGAGTCATTTTAACCTTAAAAGAAAGGAAATGTTTGTAAAACTTCCATTTAGAACTAGTCTTAAGGAGCTGAGTTGTAATTCAGGGAATAGGATTGTGGAATTGACTTGATATGACCATAAACATTTCCAAAACAACTTATATGTTTAAAAAGATGATTACGGTAAAGTTGTTGGGAAGGTACAGTATGGTGCCAGGAGGAAGATACCCGTTTTTCTTTTCAGTTTGGAGATTGTTCAAGCGTAGGTTGTTGTATGTTTGTACAGTAGTTTTTTTTATTTTTATAAAGGGGCAGATATTATAAGATTTTTTTTCTTCTTTCTGCACTTTCCATTCAATGTTTTTTTTGTTTTTATTATTTTGTTTCTTTTCATTAAATACCATACCATACCATTTTATTTATAAAGCACTTTAAACAGGAACAAGTCCACACAAAGTGCTGAATAAATGAATTTTAAAAAGGGTAGGTGCAGAATTGCTCATTGTCAATTGCTCAAGAACCCAATAAATTTAGAGGTTATAAACAAATATCTGCTTTGCTTTTACTCCAATTTAGTTCTGTAAAAGTTGTCCAAGTAAACACGCGTATCCCACACCTGGTGATGGTTCCATCGATGTCGGAGATGACGATCTTGTCATCCCAGTTCCAGAGGTAGATGGTTCCCTGACATCGACAGGTTCCCTGATACTGAGTGGTCACGCTGAACACGACATGGTTAGGGCCGTCCAGCAGCTGAAGAGACAGCTGCAGGCATGAGAGTGAGAGGTGGGGGCGACAAGACACTAATGCAATCAAACAACTTGCGGGGAGAAAAAGGATGAGTTCCAAGCGTGTGGTCCTCACCAGCTGCTCGGAGGTCAGGCGGAGTGTTTTCTTATAATAAGAGACGCCTCCTTGTGGGAGTCCAGGCTCGGACTGGAGGATCGGAGAGCTCTGCTTTGCTGCAAGGAGGTCTTCATCACTAGATGATGACTCCTCTTCACGTCTAGATCCAGTCAAGTCCATAACATGAGTTTAATAATCTAATATGAATGAAAATGAATCAACAAAGTTTAGGATAAAATGTCCTACCTGCTTTTCATGATTCCAGCTTGTTCAGCAGAACCACAAGCTCCATGCTCGGCAACTGAATCCTAAAAGGAAATGTCAACTAAATAAAAATCTAACAGCTGTGTGTTTCCTCCGTTTCATATAAGAGAACAAAAAGCAGAACCTACTAATTTCACGTTGCTGTTTTTGCCCCTCCAGGAGGAGAACCACCACCTTCCTCCTTTCTTGGGCATCTTCTCCTTCATGACCTTCTCCACTGTGGTCTGAAGAGGAGCAGGGACAACTCAAACATCCACAACACATACACCATCAACAAAACTAAAGCCAAGCAAGACTTTAAAATCAGCTGACACCGACGCAGAAACGAGTCACCAGCTGAGTGGTAAAAATAAAAAAAGAGCTTCATTCAGTTAGAAGAGTTAGGAAGGCAGAAAGAAAAGGATGTAGGATAAGAAAAATCAGATAAACGCATAAAGTGTATTTTCTGGCACACAGAGCTGTAGACCAGGACATCAGTCAGACAACAAAGCAGGAACTTTGAGGATGAGTGTAAACTAGAGAAATTCCTGCGAAAATGCAGTGTAAATGCTTAATGCTGACGAACTTGCTGGAAAAAGTTAAAATTTGCTTTAAAAAAAAGATGAATTTTAGCTGAAAAGGAAAAACAAGCCTAAATTGGCAGAAGAAAGCAGATTTTTTTTATATTTGCTGAATTTGGTTTAAACAAGCAGAAATTAGCACAAAACTTATGACATGAACTATAAAAAAACTGAAATAAGAAAAAAAATGGCTGAAAAGGCAAAAAGAAGCTTAAACTACCAGAAGGAAGTGGAAAGAGCTGAAATGAGCTACAAAAATGTGGAACTGGCTGAAAAGGCTAAATGTAGCATAAAACAGCCAAATAGTAGCTAAAATAATTGAAAGTAGCAGAAATAAGCCAAAAGGAGCGTAACAAGATGAAATTAGGAGAAACAAGTTAATTAGGTTGAAAGCTGCAGAAGTTACAAAATAATTTAACTTATCTGAAAACAGCTGAAATTAGCAAAAAAATGTTAAAAAGGTAGATGAAAAGGTAGAGCAAGCTTAAGTTAGCAGAAGAAAGCAGGAAAAAAAGACGTTTGCCCAATTTGGCTGAAAGAAGCAAAAATGAGCGCAAAGAAGAGAAAATTATCTGGAAAATAAATTAATTAATTAACCCCCCACCACCAAAAAAAAGAAGAACAAAAATGCAGAAAGAAGCTTAAATTACCAGAAGAAAGTGGAAAGAGCAAAGTTGTGCTTAATTGGGATGAAAGAAGCAGAAATGAATAGAAAAAAGTGAAAAATATCTGAAAGTGCTTAAATTCACAACAAAAAACAGCTGAAAAGTAGCTAAAAACTTAGAAAGAAGCTTACATTACCTGAAGGAGGTGGAGAAAGCACATTTTTGCTGAATTTGGCTTAAAAAAGTTCAAATGAGTGCAAAAAAAATGGAATCCGCTGAAAAAAAGCTAAAATTAGCATAAAAATAGCTAAATACTGTAGTAGCACAAATAGTAGCAAAAACTGAAACTTGTAGAAATGAGCTGAAAGGAGTATAACAAGCTGAAATTAGTAGAAAGATGTTAGAAGAAGCACAAAAATGTATTAAAAGGAGCACAAATCAGCTGAAATTTGCTGAAAATAGTGGGGGGAAAAGTTTAAATTTGCACAAGGAAGCTGAAAGTAGCTGAACCAGAAGAAAATGTGAAAGGAGCAGTAAAAGGTTGTAAACAGATCTAAAGATTTCAAGGATGTAAAATGAGCTCATTTTGTTTTTATATGAGGAAAAAAGTGTCAGAAAAGGCTAAATATTTCAAAAAGCTAAAGTTGCATCTATACCAAAAGTAATAGCACCCTTCTCCTGAATGAGCTGAACGTTTTGATATGAGGTTTGTTGAAATTCATTCAACCTTTATTTAGTCAGGTAAATCTTATTGAGCTTCGGGGGCTCATTTACGAAAGCGACCTGCTACAAACTAAAGAAATGGCACAAAAATTGTGGAACAAGAAAGATGCAGAAAAAAAAGGATCATAATAGTGTGAATGCTTCATAACTATTCATACAATAACTAAAATGCTTTATTAACAAGGTAAAAAGTGATGAAAAAAAGAGGAGAGCACAGAGGAAGAGAGCGAGTTTGTGTTGTCATAATACTGTACCGGTTCCTGCCAGCAGGGGGCACTTAAAACATGTAATACAATCGATTTACTGAGTCATTAGTATTGGAGTACATGTGCCATCACCCTTTTACCTTTGGCAGGGGTTTCTGAAATACTTGCATAGCGAGCACAAGCGGAGCTGCAGTGCTCCAGTTATAGTACCTGTGAGAAATAAAACATCTAATTAGTTACAGAAATGCAACCAAAGATACATTTAAGTAGCAAATAACTTCATTTGGACTAGGAATTGTGTAAATTTAGTTTATGTTTATGTTTATTAAATTTGTTCATTTTTTTACAAAAGAAACAATACAAGGCAATCTCATAATGATAGTGTACAAAATGTAAAAAAATGAAAGGTGGCAGAAAGAAGAATAAATCTTATTATATCTGCCCCTTATCTCCAACAATCAGATTAAACAACAGTAGTCAAACCATGTAAACAATAATAATCTTCAACCAACTTTTTCCAACAATCAGGTTAAACAATAATATTCTTCAACCAACAGTACAAAATGACTAACTCTTTCTAATTTTCTAACTAATACTAATACAGTACAAAATGATTAACTCTTTCTAGTTTTCTAACTAATACTAATACAGTACAAACTGACTAACACTTTCTAATTTTCTAACTAATGCAATACACATTACGTTATTTCACATATATTTTTTTAACATATTTGTTTTGATCATTTTTTTAAATGTAAACACTGACTTGGCATTTTTAACTACATTCTCCAAGCCATTCCATAATCTAATTCCCTGAATTGAGGTAGAACGTCCCTTCAAACTGGTTCTGAATTGTGGTTTTACAAACAACTCTGTTCCCTTAAGATTATAACAACTTTGTCTTTTAACAAAGTGCATTTGGATATTTAAAGGTAATGCATTATTTTGAGCTCTATACATAACTGATAAAATATTATAGTCTACCAAATCATGGAACTTCAGTAATTTTAGTTGATAAAATAATGTACTTGATGGATGACGGTAATGCTTTCTAGTGATAATTCTTACAGCTCTTTTCTGTAATACAAAAATAGGCTTTGTGATTGTTTTACACGCATTCCCCCAAACATCAATACAATAGATTAAGTGTGGAACAATGATTGTGTTATACAACAAATACAGAGCCTTATCATTCAATAGGTCTCTGACTTTGTACAGTACTGTACTGCTATCGATTTAGCTATTTTTATTCTTACAGAATTTGTCTTACTTTGAGCCAATTTTCACTACTAAGTTGGGGTCATCGATGATGGACGGGTTTTCTATAAACTGCTGATATGAGATGAGCTTATCGTTAAACTTTTCTGTGGAGGGAAACACACACACGTTAAGTTTCCGAGCTTCACACCACACCCTACAGTCGTCCTGTGTCACGTCAGCGTACCTGTAGAGATCTCCTTGTTGTCGGTGAGTCCCCCACACAGGGAGACGGCGGTATATGGGAGGTCGGACATGGGGTCGCAGTAGCTGTCCACGCCGCTGTCCCCTCCCGAGCCCACGGACTGCGGAGACTGACTGGTGCTGTGGGGCCCCGGGTCAGAAATGCTTCTCAAAGTTGAACCACTGTCACTACAGAGGAGGAGGAAGTGTTTATAAGAGTCGGTCGAAACCTATCACATCATATCAAACTGCTAAGAGACAGTGATCTGTATCTAACTGAACCTACACAATATTTTTTTTAAATGTATCAATATTGTAATAGACTGCAGACCCAAACTGTATGCTAATACTACATCTGGCAATCAAATGGCGGCTCGTTTTCCTAAATACCAATTTAGCTGTTGGTAGTTTATTCAGTACTGGTTTTGTCCTTTTATTATTGGTTTTACTTTATAATTTATTTTGTTGTATTGTATTGTTGTCTGGTTTGACTGTAAAGTCCTTAGATCAACCTCAGTTGTTTTAAATGTGTCATCAGTGGTGGCTGGCCAATAGAGGGTGATAGCCACCCCACCACTCACCACATTACCTTGAATAAGACATAAAAAAATGTAAATAAAAATTAAATAATTAAATAAAAATATTTCAAAATATATATTTTTTTGTTGCGTAAGATAACTATTTTATATTTAATGATGAGTAAAGTTGTTTCGTTCAAAAACGTTGTCTCTGATTGGTGACGTATTTCAGCCCTGGGGCACAAAAATCTTTGCCCATAGACTCTTGTTAAAAGTTGTACATGTGCAGTTAGCTCCTCTTCATTACAAGAGATAGGATCATTTTGGGCGCATCTCTCCTGCGCCCAGAGCTGAATGCACGGTACGGGTCGTGCTTCTGGAACAGATCATGCCACTCCCATCCAGGCTATTTGTAAGAGGCTAGCTGCTGCAGGTAGACTTTAAACCATTGAAAGCCCTTTATCTAATGACTATGTTGCCATTTCTGACCGATATGCCTCTAGACTTTTAGATGTCTCTGTTTGGGGAAAAAACCTTCTGCTGACTGTGTATTCTAAAAGTGGCAACTGGTGAGTTTGTCTGTCTGTTTGTATATATATACATATATATATATATATATATATATATATATATATATATATATATATATATATATATATATATATATATATATATATATATATATATATATATATATATATATATATATATATATATATATATATATATATATATATATATATATATATATATATATATATATATATATATATATAATATATATATATATATATATATATATATATATATATATATATATATATATATATATATATATATATATATATATATACATATATATATATATATATGTATATATATATATATATATATATATATATATATATGTGTGTGTGTGTTTATTTATTTATGTCTATTTTGGAGTTATAATCCCACACACCCACACAGCCCACCCAGAGAAAACTCCACCAGCCACCCCTGTGTGTTATATAAATAAAATGGTCAATGATGGTGGTGGAAATGCTGAAGTGAGGAAAAGTGGGTCTAACACAACTGATGTTATCAGCCATAGTAAAGTGATAGTAAAAGTCATCATAATAAACATAATAATGCAATAGCATGTGTTTCTGATGTTGTGCAGCCTTATTCTTAACACAGATGATCTGTTTGGTGTCTGTCTATATACTGTACCTTTTAGGAAAATACAGTGCTGCCACCTCAGGCTCCAGCTCTGTAATATCATCCAGGTAAATTCCATCAGAACCAAGATGGCGGCTCCTTTTGTCTGCAGTTGAACAAAAAATGCACAAAAGAAATGAACCCTCACGTTTATCTTAAAGGGGACCTCAGATGTATTTTTTAAATTTTTATGGTATTTCTGTGGGATATCCAGACCCTATTCCTTCAATTTAATGCACAAAATAATTATTAGATAATCAATTATACCCTTTTTAATTCTGCCATTTTTAACTTTCGTTTTGAACGACCGGTTTCTTGAAGTCCACGCCCTTCAACGATCTGTTCACGCCCTCTGTAACAGCCAGTATCTGTAATGTGTTGTTGTTTTAAAATTAGCTCTTTTTTTATTACTCATTTGACTTACTGTTAGTGTTAGCTTAAGATAACTTACCGAAACCCGTCTGAGCGCGCCGCAGTTTGCTGCTCCTTTTAGCATTAGACCACCCGAATCCGAAGCTAATGTTAGCTTGTTCCTCTTCCGGTTTTCGCCAGCTCCGCTCGTTGCACGCGATGAGATTTTGGGAGTTATCGCTGTTCCAGTGAAGACAACACAAAGTTCACCAAGTGTCTCCCGTAAATTAATCTGTAAGGAGAAGGTCCTCTTGCTGCGAGCCTGCTGCGAGGCTGCTGCAAGGCTGTACAGTTGAAGCTCCGCTCCATCGCGCCGGAAGAGGGTCCCGTCGAACCCGGTCCTTCCGCCTGTGGTCCGCTCGTTTAATTTTTGCCGGCTGCGCGTTGGCAGCGATCGCAAATACACTAAAAATTGAACTAAAACATAAAAATAACAATTATACTTTATTTATAAAGCCATTTAAAAAAACACAGCTGCAACAAAGTGCTGTACACATGAAATTAAGAACATATAAACAAAAGATGAGATGAAATCATGAAAAACAACAGTCATGTGTTTAATACAGAAGTGGGTTGAGCCTAACCAGGGGTTGCTAGGTGAGGGGCTGGACTCAGGTTTGATCTGATTGGCTGGCGGCTTGTGACGTCAATAAATGCAGGAAGTGTGAATCCTGGTGTATTTATCAAAAATAAATAAATCTACTTAGAGTAAATAAACCACTGGGTGCATTTTTTTGGCACAAGGACTGTTTTTTTATGAAGTAAATACCCAAAGTTTAGTAAAAAAACATTAAAAAGTGAATTTTGCATGTGTGGTCCCCTTTAAGAGAAAATTAATTCTGTTGATAAAGCTGCTTTTTTAGACAGGAATGATGAAAGACTTTCTGCTTCTTTGAAACTTCCCCGTTCACTCTTCTCACTGTGAATTCCATCGGGGTGCTTCCTTTTTATAGCAACACTCACCTTTCTTTTTAGATGGAGAGTCTGTCTTCCCGAGAGGACAAGGGGCCGTCTCCTCCATGTCGCCCACCATCTGCATCTCTGAAGCCACCGTCTGGGTTTTCACCTCCATGGATACTGACTCCATCCTCGCCGTGTCCTCCTTCGTCAGCAGCGGCCCCTCGGAGCAGGCTCCACGTTGTTCTGAGGGCATCTCGTGGGGGATCACACAGAAGTGTGTGTTCTCAGCCACAAGGATGGATAAAACACGAACAGACTGTGGCTTTGACTTCAGAGGGAGGAAAGAAGGCTGAAAAAGTGGAGAAGACGGGCGTTAAAGGAGAAACTCCCAGCGCTTTTCAGACGTTTTAACGGTGGATGTTTCTGTACCGTGGCAGCCTGCGGCAGCTCTCCCCATGCCCAGAGCATGGCTGGATTCTGACTGTCCGAGTCCAATCGATTAGTGATCAGCTCGGAGTCACTCTTTGGAGACGTGGGGCGAGAGTTACCAGGGCTGAGAAAGGAAGGAATAAAACGATGTCATAAAAATTAAACATCTCATTTAAAAAAAAAAAAGAGTACCATATTTTCCGGACGATAGGTCGCAGTTTTTTGCCTAATTTGCATGCCCTGCGACCTATAGAGAGGTGCAACCTATAGAGAGGTGAAACCTGTTTATGGATTTTTCCCCATATTTTTAGACCAATTTTTGGCTCAGATATGACCGTTTTTCATTTTGGCAAAAAATGGTGCAGTACCACTTTTGTCCGCTAGGGTACACCGACCGTTCCCACCTCATGTGTCCGAAGGCAGCCTCCTCTGGTCGGACTGACTCTGTCGCTGCCCGGCCTCCTGCTCTGGAGGTAACTACTGTTAGCTGTGTTTGTTAGCAAGATAAGTCAAGAACCACAGGACAGATTTTTATCAAACTTACAGAATGTAATCACTGTATGGACATTTACAACTGACTAGCTTTATGAGATGTTTGAGATTTTAAAAAAAATCAATGTTTTATAGACGTAAACGTGTTGCGTTAGCTTCAGGTTATTTTCCTGCTACTATTTGTCTAAATAACTCAATAAACCACACCGCAGATTTTCTTGAAACCTACAGGACGTAATTACTTGGTGGTCATTTACAAATTGTGACCTGTATGAGACATTTGAGCTAAAATTCGATTTATTTATAATTTATTTTCGTAGCGCACGCGACCGTTTGGAAGACGTCAAAGCGAAACAATTTAAATCCAGCAGATTTGACCATTTCGTGAATTTATTAAGGAACGGTTAAGCTCAGGAACCCTTGTGCTATAATGTCAGCTATAATTTTTAGCAAACAAATAATTGTTTTTACCGTGTTAATCTTGTAAAGTCCTTCCGTGCTCGCTCGCTTCTGTGGCCGCCATTTTCAGCAGGGCAAATGAGGCGCTGACGCGTCGCGTAGCGGTGACGCATAATAGATGCGACCTAAATAAAGGTGCGACCCGTTTATGGATTTTTCCAATTTATTGCCAATAATTGGACAAAGCGATCTATATAACGGTGCGACCTATCAGGCAGAAAATAGGGTAGATTTTGTTTTGAGTTAAGCACCTCTGGATTGGGCTCCACCCTCCATCTGAACGAGCGTAGACACCACCCGGTTTGAAAGAAGCGCCGCTGGGAGCAGCTGTTGTCTCGTCTCCCAAAATATCTCGTGAAGACGACCTGAAATGTAATTTGTAGTTTGTTGTACTCGTATGTTTTCTAGAAACTTTCATAAGAAAAATAAACAAATATTTGCAGCTTTCTTTCAGCGCAATTCCCTCAAACACAAAAAAGTATTTCTCTAAAGAGGTGTATTTTAATGTAGCATACAATTTAATCTGTTTTTTTGTTATCTGACATCACATTGTTTATGTTTATTATTTTTTTATTTTTTTACAAAAAACACAATACAAAACAATCCCATAAATGATAACGTACAAAATATTTTAAAAAAAGGAAAGGTAGCAGAAAGAAGAAAAAATCTTATTATATCTGCTCTGACCCTTTTTTCAAACAATCAGTTCAAACAATAATAATCTTCCAGTAACAGTACAAAATGAATACGGTAACTCTTTCTAATTTTCTAACTAATACAATACACATTATGCTTCTTCATATTTTTTTTTAACAATTTAGTTTTGATCATTTTCTTAAATGTAAACATTGACTTGGCATTTTTAACTTCATTCTCCAAGCCATTCCATAATCTAATTCCCTGGATTGAGGTAGAACGTCCCTTCAAACTAGTTCTGAATTGTGGTTTTACAAACATCTCTGTTCCCTTAAGGTTATAACAACTTTGTCTTTTAACAAAATGCATTTGGATATTTAAAGGTAATGCGTTATTCTGAGCCCTATACATAACTGATAAAATATTATAATCTACCAAATCATGGAACTTCAATAACTTCAGTTGATAAAATAATGTACTAGATGGATGACAGTAATGTTTTCTAGTGATAATTCTTACAGCTCTTTTCTGTAATACAAAAATAGGCTTTGTAATTGTTTTACACGCTTTCCCCCAAACATCAATACAATAAATTAAGTGTGGAACAATGGGCCTCATGCACGAACATGTTCGTATTTTTATCCTAAATTTCTCTTACTTTTGTTCGTACGAAGAGTTCGTACGAACATGCCACGTCAGATTCAACAAACTCTTCTATCCTCAGGAAAAGTGTGTAAATGAGCTGCGTACGTATGATGAATTCCACCTGTTCTATTCACCTGCGCGTGCACGCGGAGAGGTTATTTACATAATTCCCACCCCTCAAAACACCATATAAGGCTACGTTTCCTGCCTCAGAGGCAAAACGTGTTCGTTCATAAAATGACAGCGAAAAGTAAAAAGAAGAACTCTACCGGTGCGGAGATTGAAGTTCTGCTCTCTGAGGTCAAGAAAAGAAAATCTGTCCTTATTAGCAGCGTCACTCATGGGAGTAAATGACCAACTAAAGCCAAAGAATGTTTGTTTATAAGAAATGTGGACCTTAAAATATACACGCGTCCTGGTGGCTCACTGGGTAAAGCATTGCACCGTTCCTAACCTTGGTAAATGGTAAATGGAGCTTATTTATATAGCGCTTTCCAGCCCCCTGTGAGGAGCCCCAAAGCGCTTTACAATACCAGCCATCCACCCATTCATACACCGGTAGTGGTAGCCTGCCTTGCAAGGCGCCATCCAGACCTACCGGGAACAACTCGGGGTTAAGTGTCTTGCCCAGGGACACAACGACACATGGTGAGCGGACGCGGGATTCGAACCTCCAACCTTCCGATTGGGGGTCGACTGCCATTACCACTGTGCCACGAGACCTCGTGGGTTCGATTCCCACAAGGTATGACTATTTTTTTTTTCCCTTCTTTCTTTAGATTATTTATTCATTCCAGATTAAAAAGACTTTATGCTTCATTTCTTGTTGTATTGTAAATAGTTTTCTTGTGTTTTTTAAAGGAGAAATGTAATCAAATCTGAAAAAATCGATATAACAAAAATTTCATATAGTAAACAACACACATAAACATACTTAGTATGCTTTTTTCAAGTCAGTAGCTTAAAGAAATAGTTTTTTACATTTTTCCTGCTACATGCCGAAGTGCAGTGATTTCTGTAGTAATTTTCTGGACGCACTTTTATGACACAATTAAGACCTCCTTTGCTATCTTACAATAACACTGAAGCTATAAACCCATCATTACTGTCCTCCTGTCTGTCATTTAAAATGGAAGCAGAAGACTTTTTTGAATCTGAAGGATATCACTTTAGTTTGTCAAAAACAGTTTGGTGATTTAGTGCATTAATGGGCATTTCTATCCTGGAAATACGAATAGCCGTGCGTTAGCCGCCGCATGCTAACGTTAGCATGCTAGCGCCGTATGCTAACGTGGAAGTGGGGGTGTTGAAAATGTCCTGAAACAGTTACCAATGTCTTGTTAAGCTCTGTCTTCCCCAGAACATAGTAGGATCTAAAATGATTTTTAAAGATGAAGGAGCAAGTTGAAACATGCTGTCTCCCTCCTTGCTAGCAGGCTCCATTGGGAGCTGCCTGGCTAACTAACTACGGTGGCCCTACATGGCCAAAATTCTACAGCGGCCAAATGCACAGGAGCGGTAAAAATACAATATAAAATTTAAAAAAAGTTTTTAAATCGATTTTGGGGCTTTTAGAATCTATTCTGAATTGCCAGGACTAAGAATCTTGATTCTTTAAAAAATAGATTATTTTTGCTGCATCCCTAATTGCTACACTCTGAAACCTTTTTGTCCACAACTAGATACACACACTAATATTACTGTATGAGGGACGACCGTTGCACTGCCTACGTCATATTCAGGGGACGGAGAGCAGGCAGGGGGAGGGGTGTCAAAAACACCAGGGGCCTCATGTACAAAGACTTGCGTAGATTTCTTACTGAAAAGTCACGTACGGACAAATCCAGAAAAGTGTCCACGCACAAAAAAATCCAGATTTATCAAACTGTGCGTACACCGGTATCCACGCACATTCCTTATGTACAACACAATCAACGTGGAATTCAGCGCACATGAGAGAGTGGCCGACTCCGCCTTTGACACGCCTCCGTATGAATATGCAAAGTCATTCAAATATGCCATGCACGACAGGAATGTCGTCTCTGCTCCATTGCAAATCATGTCGGAACGTGGAAAAAAGAGGAACTTCACGGACTGTGAACAGGAATCACTTCTGAGTGAGGCAGAGAAGCACGGAAAAAGGTTTTATTCGGCACGCCTAGCGCAAAACATACCATCCACTTTTAAACAAGAAGTTGACCCATCTGCTCTAACATGCCTGTATAGGTTAGTGGTGAGCGCGCCCGCCCTTCGTCCCAAAGGTCGTGAGATCGACTCCCCCTTGGTACAACGTTTTTTTTTTTCATTCCAGATTTAAAGAACACAGGACAACTATTTAATAAAACAACAAGAAATAGAACAATACATGAAATGAAAGGAAGCAGACGATTTCTTGTTTTGTAAATAGTTTTCATGTGTATTTAAATCTGGAACGAAAAAAAAAAAAGAGAAACGTTGTACCATGCGAGATTCGAACTCATGACCTTTGGAACTAAAGGCAACCGCGCTACACACTGACCTAAACGTAGGCGTGTTGGTACAGCTTGGTTAACTTCTTATTTAAAGAAATCACATCTCATTGTTGTCAATATCGTTGCCACTATTTGGCGCATGCTTTTATATCCACTCATCTAATTGCGTCCATGTGGATGTAATAATTGTTAATCATGTGTGTTTGGTGGGATTTATGATTATTTTCATATCATGGACACAGTTTCTCTGAATAACCTGTAAGTGTCGCCAAAGGAACAATAACCACAGAAACGTGCGTACGCAAGCAGGGGAGCAGCCGTGGATTTGTACGTGGATGCGCAGATATTCCCGTTCATATCAGATTTGATACATACGCCACTTTGCGTGGAAAGTGACGTGCGCAATGTTTTTGTGCGTGCGCACGGTTGATACATGAGGCCCCAGATGAGAATTTTTTCACTTTGCAAAGTCTAAATTTGAGTTAGGATGACATTTTTAACTTGTGAAAATTTCTCAACAAGCTTATTTTATGCTTTTCATTAGACTACTATTAGCTTAAAAACACTTTTCATTTCTCCTTTAAATCTGGAATGAATTAAAAGGAGGAAAAAAAAAAACGTCCCATGTGGGAATTGAACCCATAAGGTTCGGAACTGCGACGCAACACTCATCTCATTGAGCTATCTGAGATCTATGACAGCAACAGGAGGAGGTCAAACTAAATTCTGCGTTACCGAAGTCTGCGTTACCGAGACAAATTAAACTTAAATTAATTCATAATTTAAGTTGGTTTCAGTTTGAGATCTTCATATTAATATTGTAGTGTTAGAAAACGGCATTGATAACAAATTGATTTTAATTTAAATACTTTAATCCGTTAGTCATTATTACATTTAAAATTATAATTCGACTTCAAACAGAACCTATTGTCAAAAACAATTGTGGTGCGTGACTTTTTTAAACTCTAAATATTTTCTAAATAACGAAATATGAAGTTATTAGTGGAGAAATTCCGTCTGGATGACAGCAGACCGACTGCTCGTAAAATATACGACAGGTCCGGACCACACGTAAATTTTGTTCGTATCTGAAAAAAATCTTAGGATACGAAAACATTGTTGAATGCCACAAATGATCCTAAATCACTCGTACGCACAGTTTAAGAACAAATCTGTGCGTACGAACGGTTCGTGCATGGGGCCCAATGATTGTGTTATACAACAAATACAGAGCTTAATCATTTAATAAGTCTCTGACTTTGTACAGTACTGCAATCGATTTAGCTATTTTTATTCTTATAGAATTTATGTGATGTTTCCATGTCAGTTTGTCATCAATGATAACACCCAAAAACTTATCCAATTGTTCCGTCATTTCCTCATTTCTTTACACTTTTGGAACAATTTTCCTACGTTTTAATTCTCTTGTTGCTCTCTCCTTACCTGTTGCTCTCCATTTCCCCCTCTTCATCAGAGCTCATGTCGATGGAGAACATATCTTCATCCACAGAGTAGTCCCCATTCTCCTCCCTCCTTGTGCTGTCTGCCCGACTCTTCCTCCTCCTCTTCCTCCTCTTCTTGATCTCTCCATTGCTCCCTAGGGAGCCCAAGTTTTGCACAGGAGACCCGGAGTTCTTCCCCAACAAGGGGGAGCTCATCAAAATGGCCCCGTTTGACAAGATGGGAGAGGTGGCCAAATGGGAAGGAACAACTTCCTGTGTGGAGCAGAAATACAAATAAGCTAATGAATGTCATCATTTTTTATAATGTACATCATAAAGCATAAAATGTGATGCAAAAGTTTAAGATAATTTAAAACTTTGGGAAAAAATAAAACTTCGAAATGCAAAAATCTTGTTTGAAGTTCATTTAAATGAAAGCGCATTTTGACTGAATGCAAAATTTGAACTGTTAAAGTTTGTAGTTTGTTATGAGGATTGTGTGCACATACGGTAAATACTGTACGTTTGTTGGCTTTGCAATCCACACCGACCTTAAACCTGAACACATCAAGTCCACAATAAATCCTTTTTTAGGGTCTACCACACCAAATAAAAATGCCCAAAATTAAAAAAATAAAGAACAGGCATAAAAACTGGTAAAATAGAGGCAGGCTTCACAGCTTTTTCTGCATTTATGTAATACAGTATTCATTGTTTAAATTGTTCCTTTGAAATTGTTTGCCCCTGTCATTTTCACGTTCCTGTTCAGTAATAAACTTTAAAATTTCAATTCCGATTTTTTTATTTTTTATTTTTTGTTATCTTTAAACTTTTTTTCTTGAATAGAAAGAAATGTTAAACTACCAGACACTGAAAGCTGAGGTTCTGGAAAAAGGAGCAAAAATATACATTTTTTGACAAGTTTTACCAGCTATAAAATCAAAATAATACCAGGCAGCCCTGTTATAATTATGGTCATAAGAGGGTAAGGAAGTTTTATGGCCCCTTAATCCGTGTATGGTTCGTTCTTTCGTTATTCCGTTTCAAAATAAAAACCAAATAACCGAACAAGCTTTGGTTATTTGGTAATTTCGTTTTAAAACGAAATTACCAAATAACCAAAGCTTGTTCGGTTATTTGGTTTTTATTTTGAAACGGAATAACGAAAGAACGAACCATACACGGATTCCCCTTTTACTGACAGCACTTCTAGTAAATGAATATGTTTTCTAGGAATATTTCCTCCGAGTGAAGCTGGATCTAAATATGTGAGGGGTAAAAAATAGAAAAAGGAAAGGGAAACTAAAACCTAACCATGTGATATGGGTCCGTGTATCTTTTGGTCATTGGATTTTGGTTTTCAAAACAAAATCGAAAATCGAAAAACGGATGGTTTTTTGTTTTTTCGTTTCAAAAACAAATAATGAAAATCGAAAAACTGATGTTTTTTTGTTTTTCCGTTTTTAAAACGAAATTAGAAAAACGGAATTGCTAAAAATAAAAAAAGGGTGCGATTTGGTTTTTGCGTAAATACGGTTGTCGTTTTAATTTGTAGCGATACCGGAAATGACGTACCGGAAGTCGCCAAATATATATATTTTTTACAGCAGATGAAGACGGAATCCACCTTATTCCTACGCCCCATGATGCTTTGCGCGAATTATGTGAACGACTTCCGCCGAAAGTCAGAACCGGCACTTTTGTTACACGCTAGCAACGCGCTAACCGGTTTTCGTCAGAGGTTTTAGGTCATAAAATATGTGGGAACACAAACTATCACAACTCAAATGTGGAGATATTGTTTTACCGCTACCTACAGCTGTTGAGGGGTGGGAGGACGACTTGAAGAAGTGGCCGAAAATAACGTACACTAGCATGTTTAGCTACTAGCATACTTAGCTACTTTGACAGTTGCTTCAGATGGCGAAGTGATGAGCAATCTGAAAAGCTCTGAAGCTTATTAGTATCTTCACATTAACAAGGTTGGTCCTGTTATGTTAAGAGAGCTGGGACACTTTATTTAAACAAACATAAAGCCCAGTCTAAGCATTAAAACTCCACATCACCAGGTCCAGCTAACAATGATGTTGCTTTGGACTTTTGAGCTGCAAGATGTTTATCTGGACACCAACTGAGCACCTGGAGCTTGACATTTCTTTTGACAAAGACTTTACTGATTCACAAATGAAGCACCTTGAGAACTTTTAATAAAATACAGTAAATGAAAACAAATAATGAAATAGACAGGAAACGATCTTTAAAAACTTGATAATGACAAAAGTGACATTTAGATAGAAACAGTAGTTTAATCCAAAATTAACTGATATAGTGCACACAAAAAACTAACCTTGTAAGAAGGTTAACAGTCAACTATTGTACATAACAAATTAATCATTTTAGCAAATACTTTTCTAATGTAATATAGTTAACATATCCTTTAAAAAAACATGTTAAGAGTTGTGTTACGTTTACAGCAAGTACACCAGTACTGTACATGTTTGAGAAAAATGTTTACATTTAATGTCTTCTCACTTGAAATAAGCTGGCATCCTTTGCGTGTGAATGCTGGAATGATTAAATTGACACCATAGCTCTTGCAGCAGGTCCCTCACTGTGAAACCACGATCACCCATCACCTGATCTCCAGCACGCAGATAGTCCAGAAACCCAGAGTTCTGTGTTATATACCTGTCACTGCATTTACCACCATAAGCATCTGAAATAAACATGATTATTCCAGAGGGAGAAACAGCCAATAAATATTTCACAGTGTTATTTGCATGTATGATTCACTTCTGGAGTCCAAGTTTTTAGCTTTCTGCAAAACATGTTGCTTTAATTGTTTCACGGGGCAACCATAGAATAAGGTTGTTGGTTTGTTCTGACATTATGTCAATCCACATTCCAACAGTCATGCTGCATGTGACTGGTGGTGTTGAGCAGCTCCACACTCTCATCAAGCCCATCTGAAAGTAAAAGTACATTATACAAACATTAGGGTTCATTTATGAACACACACACACACACACACCTATATTATATATATATATATATATATATATATAATATATATATATATATATATATANGCTTGGACAGCTGAGATGATATATTATCAACAGTCTTACTGTCGAATATTATTTTGCTGTTTGTTATAACTCCGGCGATTCTTAAATTTGTCTCGCAAAGTCTACAGCATTCATTTACAGCCATTTTGTTCGGTCGGTGGATGTTTGTTTACAACGTACGCAATTTCCGGTTCCAGCCGTCGCGCAACATACGTCACGGGCAAACGTTGATTGGGTAAAATCAGATCCAATGGTTTTGTTCCTCAGCAGAGGCCACGCCTCCAGCAAGAAACGTTTTTCAATGGGGCGGTGCCAGACCCTTGTCTGAAGCGAAGTGAAGGACAGCAGGGTCTGGTTTGAACCAGGCTAGAACAGAGGTGTCTTGTCTGTGAATTAGACTAGCAAAGTTTGTTGAGAAACCTCTGTTGTTGGGCTGTGAGGTGTTTTTTGTCAATTTACATACAGTTGTTGTGTCTGCTGTCAGAGACTTCAAGGGAACTCCCTACTGTTAAGGTGTGATCTGTCAATTTACATGTATGTGTTACCTCAGCTTGCAATTTACATATGATGGTGCGTGACTCCTGTTATAAATCCACACGC
The DNA here is from genome assembly GCA_038048925.1 of Garcialebias charrua. Classification (NCBI taxonomy): domain Eukaryota; kingdom Metazoa; phylum Chordata; class Actinopteri; order Cyprinodontiformes; family Rivulidae; genus Garcialebias; species Garcialebias charrua. The sequence goes on along the minus strand of JBBPBX010009129.1, from coordinate 11,136 downwards.
ACACACAGTCTGGTTCATTGAATTGATAAAGCTTCTCGGATGAGAAGCGAAACGTCTTCTGTTACAAATAAAGTCCAGTTGATCTTGAATTGAACGCCTTTTTGATTTATCATGTCCTGGACGACTGAGAATCATCACCAGCATATGGAAAGAGAAGAAAAACACTGAGAGAAAAGTAAAAAGTGTGAACTTGTGTGTGTTTTGAAGCATCAGAGTGTTTCTACCAGATGTGTTTGTGGACGTGGACATTCATGTGAAGCTGCTGCTCTCTCAACCTTAAAGCAGACCAGTAGCTCAGGCCCACATCAGCTACTGGGAGTCTTCCAGACCAGCAGCTCCTCATGGAGCGTTTAGACAAGTCCCTCTTTCTTGTTGAGAGGAGGATGTGGTCATGAAGGAACATGAAGGACTCGTTTGTCTCCGTCTTTGCTTTGTGTCTCAACTCTGCTCCTCTGGAAAACATCTGTAAAACATCTGCACTCCACTCTATAAAATGAGGAGTTGCAGGAAAGAACATGAGGTGAGGAGGGAGTTCATTCAGCACTCACTGCTCCTCCCTGACTGACTGCATGCACATCTCATTTGTTGCAAGTAGTTTGAAGTTTGAATTTGAGCGATTCCGGTTCTGATTCTTTGTTTCGATTCCGGTTCCTTTCGATTCCCAATTCCGATTCTTTTTCTAGGCGGGGTAAAAAAAAAGGCATGTCAATCCAATTCAGTTCAGTTTATTTATACTGTATAGTGCCAAGTCACAACAGAAGTCGTCTCAGGGCACTGAACAGAAACAATCAAATATAAAACTAATAACCTGATGCATGCTCAATAATCCAGGTAGAAAAATCTAAAAAAGCTAAGTCTGGTCCTCTGGACATTCAAAAAACAAAACAAAGCAAAAAAATTGTAGAAACGTTTCGTCTTTCATCCGAAAGACTTCCTCAGTCTGAGCTGCTGTATTCAGCTCAGTCTTATAAATAGCACCCTCTCACAGTGGATCAACCAGTTGGCTGATGACAGCCTGAAACCAGCTGCTCACATGATCAAGGAGGACCATCAGCCTAACGATGGATCGTTAGCACCCTGATGGTTGTTTGCTATTCACAGAGGGCTGAGTGATACTAGCAATACATAGTTCCCACACACGTCACCAGTATTGCGCAATACCGGCTTTTCTTTTTAAGCAAGCGTATTCTGCCTCCACATGATTTTATCTTTTATCTTGGTTGATAGTTTTATTGATTTTACTTGATTTTATCACTTGTTTTATTTATTTATTTATTTTTTAAGCAGGCCTATTCTGCCTCCACATTATTCTGTCTTTAATCTTAGTTGATATCATTATTGATTTTATCACTTGTTTTTGTCGGGGTTTACAGGCAGGCTTGAACCCAATGGTGCAGACAAGAGCCAGACTCAAGGATTATCAACATAAATACTTTAATAACAAATTAAAGGGCTGACATGGCAGCTTAAACTTACTTCACAAAGATCAGGACAGACTGGATCAGAACAAGGCAGATCAGGACAGACTGGATCAGACAGGTCATACCCAACGAGGACACCACAAGGAACTAACTGACAGACAGGCTATATATACACAGAGACAAGACAGGACGCAATCACAAAACACCTGGGAACAATTAACTAACTAAAGACACAGAGCAGGACTGGTATACTAATAAATAAAGGTTTAAATAAAAGGAGACTAAACTGGAGGTTAAACCAAGAGTGATCAAACATGGAGACCAGAAGGGAAACTAATAAAAGGTTAAACTAAGAGTTAAACTAAGAGTAAATAAACAAGGAGACTTAAACTAGAAGTAAAGGACTGGAGATGTAGAAACTAAATACAAGAAGTAAGAACTGATAAACAAGGAGACCAGGGGAATTACCAAACCTAAACATTAATAAATACTGGGGCAGGATCTAGGGAATAAGGCTAACCATGAAGCTAGGAAGACTGGTACAAGGGAAACTAAATAAAACTAAAAACAAATATCTAGAGCTGGCTGACAGAAAACAAAAGGATAACAGAACAAAGGATACCCACTAGATGGTGCCATCCTGACAGTTTTATTGTTGTAGCACTTTGAGATTTTTATTAATGAAAAGTGTGGTATAAATTGAATTTATTATTATTATTATTACCTGTAAAGGCGGAAATGGCGAGCAAGATGGCGAACAAGCCGACGCGAACAACCAGAGCAAAATATATTGATACTCTTGAGCAAGGCGCAAAAGCAAGGTACCTGTATATGCAAAAAATAGCAGTGGTTGGAGTTGACCCGTATCAGGTGGAGAAAGAAAAGATGTCAGACGACGCGGACAAGTTGCCACCGATCATGTATTTTGACATCCTTGATTATTTAGTTAACATGAGGAGCGCCTACACAACGGAGGAGCTTCGTAGCCTAAAAGCCAGTGGTGGGCAACGCTAATCCAAAAATTAGTTCCGCTATTTCTAAAGCACTAATTAATTTATTTAGGTCCGCAATTTCAAAAGCACTAATGTCTTATGAAAATTAGGGGAAGCTAATTCTAATCCGCTAATTAAATTCAACAATTGGTAGCAGCAAGTTATGCAATATTTGCACTACACTGCCAACTAGCGGTGCATGAACTGTTATACAGTAAGTTGTTTGAGTTTCAGAGTATTTAGTTTGGTTCTCTTCAACAGGTTTGACAAGGACAAAATGTACCCATTCCAAAGTCTGTTAGCTAAACTGCTGACATATTTGGCTGTTTTTTTTTCTTCTTTTGTTACTTTTAGTACCACTAGATCGCATGTGTCAAACTCAAGGCCCGTGGGCCAAATCCGGCCTACCATAACCGTTTCTGTGGCTCTCTACACCCTAGAACTTCAAGATAACAGTTGTAAGCATGTTGCTCTCAGGTGGTGGGTCCCCATCCCTACACTCCCTGGTCTCTCTGTTAATTGTCTTGCTTATCTCCTCCATTTTGTTGTCCAGGTGTTTGTGATTGTCATGCTGTGTGTTCATGTACCTGTATATAAAGTCAGGGATTTTTTAATTGATAAAGCTCTGTATATGTTGTATAACACAATCATTGTTCCACATTTAATCTATTGTATTGAGGTTTGGGGAAAAGCGTGCAAAACAATTACAAAGCCTGTTTTTATTTTACAAAAGAGAGCTGTAAGAGTAATCACCAGAAAACATTTCAGTCACCCATCAAACACCTTGTTTCTTCAGCTAAATTTATTGAAATTCCAGGAATTGGTAGAATATAGTATTTTATCAGTTATGTATAGGGCTCATAATAACACATTACCTTTAAATATCCAAAGAAATTTAGACAAAGTTATTACAATCTTAAAGGGACAGATATTCATCAAACCACAATTCAGAACCAGCTTAAAGGGACGGTCTACCTCAATTCAGGGAGTTGGATTGTGGAATGTTCTGGAGAGTGATGTTAAAAATGCAAAATCAATGTATACATTTAAGAAAAAGGTCAAAAAGGACTTGCTCAAAAACTATATATGATGTAGCTTAGTGTGTTTGTGTATTACACTTATGTTGTACTTATGATGTAGCTTAGTGTGTTTGTGTATTACAGTTAGAAAAATTAAGTAGAGTTATTCATTTTGTGATGTAGTTTGTGTATTACAGTTAGAAAAATTAAGTAGAGTTATTCATTTTGTGATGTAGTTTGTGTATTACAGTTAGATAAATTAGTAGATTTATTCATTTTGTGATGTAGTTTGAAGGTTATCATTGGTTGAACAAACTGTGAAATAAGGGGCAGATATAATAAGATTTCATCTTCTTTCTGCTCCTTTCATTTTATCCTACTTGTATTCTTGTATCTGATGAAACTGTTTTGTATTGTTCTTTTAAAATGAATGAATAAACATCAAATCAAATCAACGGCCCAGTCAGAGTCCAGAACCTGAACCTGAAGGTGGGACCTTCAGAGAGCTGAGCAGAAACCTCAAAGAACTGAAGCAACAATGGAAAGAAGAGTGGGTCAGAACTCCTCCAGAACCAGGAGAGAGACTGATGAAGTCCTGCAGAGAACCACAGAGGGTTCTGCTGCTGAAGGAGGTTCTGTTGGGTCAGAGGCACAAGCTGAGGTTAAATTTTAATGATTTTAGAACTTGTTAAAGATCATCCATCCAGCCATCCAGCTAACTGTCTATTCATCCATCCATTCAGCTAAAAGTCTATTCATCCTTGTATCTGATGAAACTGTTTTGTATTGTTCTTTTAAAATGAATGAATAAACATCAAATCAAATCAAAAATAAGTCTGTATCTCTGTGTTTATCGTTGTCCTGGCATTGTCTCCTGTTGCCTCTGTCTCCTGAGTTCCTTGTGATTCCCTGTCCCTGTTATGTTCTTAATTTCTGTGGCCGTCGCGGACGCCATTTTGAAGAGTCCTAATGGTGAACTACTTTTTTTAAATCCAGCAGATTTGACCATTTCGTGAAACTCTCAAGCTCAGAAAAACTTGTGCTATAACGTCAGCTATGAAATATATTTTTTCTCAGCAAAGAAATAATTGTTTTACCGTGTTTTGTTGTAAAATCCTGGCTTCTTTGGCCGTCGCGGACGCCATTTTGAAGAGTGCTAATGTGGCGAACTTCTTTTTTAAAATCCAGACGCGTCACGTAGGCCGCTGAGAAACATCCACAAGTTCACCCTCCATGTTAAAAAGTCTTCGTCTGACTCTTCAAAAACAAGCAATAAGGCTGCAGAGTAACACACTGGCTGCTAACTGCCAGTGCTGGGCAGCGCTAAACCAAAAATGAGTTCCGCTATTTCTAAAGCACTTATTGATTTATTTAGGTCCACAATTTCAAAAGCACTTATGTATTACCCATGCTAGCGGAAGCTAATGCTAACACGCTAACCGCCATTTTGAAGAAATAAATGTACAATGTATTAAGTCATAAAGTCACATTACTACTGTACTACAATGTTATTAATTTGACCTATGACTGGCTTTGGTACTAGACTTTGTGGTAACAACACAAATAAATGTACTGTCTGAAGTCATAAATATCACTAATATGTCCAAAAGAAATTTTCACATTAGCATATATTTTCCATTTTGTGAGCCTTTTTCATTAAGATTTTGTATCTAATTTTTCTGTAATCCATAGGCTGAATGCAGCTTATTTGTAATTTATTTATTTATTAATTTTAAAAGGATAACAATAAAAATTATAAGAAAAAAACTCTTAACAATTTAAAATAAAATACTAACAATTTAATAGGAAAGGAGCCGAAAGAAGGAATATTATTATATCTGCCCATACTCTTGACACAATTTATTTAGTTAAAAAACACACTTAAGCAAAAGTGATTCTAATTAATTTTCATCTATGTATGTGACGTTCTGTTCTCAGGTGCATCATTCACAGAGGATGAACAAAACTCCACTTCGGCCGTGGATAATTTGCTACAAGGATGGAGTTGTGGATTCTGGTAAAATGGAGCTTATTTATATAGCGCTTTCCAGCCCCCTGTGAGGAGCCCCAAAGCGCTTTACAATACCAGCCATCCACCCATTCATTCAGACATTCATACACCGGTAGTGGTAGCCTGCCTTGCAAGGCACCATCCAGACCTACCGGGAGCAACTCGGGATTAAGTGTCTTGCTCAGGGACACAACGGCACATGGTGGGCGGATGCGGGATTCAAACCTCCAACCTTCCGATCAGGGGTCGACTGCCACTTCTGCCCACTGTGACTGCATGGCTGGACTAGGGGAGGTCTGCAGTCATGTTGGAGCTCATGATGAAGCTCAAGTTGGTCCAGGGATGGATGAAGCTCCAGTTGGTCCAGAAGTTGTGTGCAGTCATGCACCACAGCAACAAATGAGTGAAAATATAATTTCTATAAATAAATATGCTTTTGAAGTACATTTGGTGTTGCTGTGAAACAGGCATTGCTAAATGAACGTGTGCTTACCTTTAGTTTGAATAAAACAGTTGCACCAAGTTTATTTCAATAATTAAGATACGTTGTTTAATAGTAGTTCTACTGCAAATAAATAAAACCTTTATGTACAAAACATAAAAACATGCATGTTGCTGTATGGTTCTTCCTCCAGGAGGAGACTGATAAAGTTCAGAATAAAAGCTATAATTATAAACTCAAAACAGTTGAAACTGAATACAATATGAGAACTGTGGGTGATTTGATGTCTTTTAATGAAAATGATTTGCCTGCTGAATAAATACCAGATAAAAAACACTCTTCAACAAGAAATGAGGGGCAGTTTCTGATTTTAAACAAACTGGAACAGATTCCTCATCATGTGGGACCACTGGACGACCACTGGATGACCACTGGACGACCACTGGACGACCACTGGACGACCACTGGACGACCACTGGACGACCACTGGACGACTGGAGCAAGCAGCAAACCCCTCCGGAATCCAAGACGATGGAACTCGGCCCTTCACTCGTCTGTACCTTAAAAAAAAAAAGAATAAAACTGTCATGTTTGCATCACAAAGTCTAAAATAAGACCAAGTTTGCTACTCAAAGTAGAAAAACAAATACAGTTGCTCCTAAAATTTTTACTCATTCACAAAGATAAATGTTCTATTTTATATTGATTTCAGTAACTTTATCTTAGATTTACTTTAATATTTTGGAATTATTGTGCCAGGTGCTTGTGTTATTACCTACTGTTCTTCTGCTCCTGCGTCTCAGAGTTAGTGTCTGTCAACTTCAGCGTGGGAGACCAGTCTGTGTTTGACTTGTGTGCAGGCCTTCCTGAAAATATAAATATTTCAATAGAACAAATGTGGTAATAACAAAAAGATGAACTATGGAATATTTTCTGTACAGACATAACCCCACTGCTTTATTCGCATGAGAGTAACAGGGAGCTAAAACCAAAACAAACAGAAAGTTCTAGTCTGACAATGTTACAGTGTTCAGATATTATGTACGGTATATTAAATACAATGTGTGTATCATGCATATACAAGCCCAAAACCAGAAAAGTTGGCACGTTGTGCAAATCGCAAATAAAAACAGAATACAATGACTTGCAAATCTTTTTCAACCCATATTCAACTGAATAGAATGCAAAGACAATATATTTAATGTTCGAACGGAGAAACTTTATTTTGTTTTGCAAATAACCATTAACTTAGAATTCAATGGCAGCAACACATTGCAAAAAAGTTGGCACAGGGACATATTTACCACTGTGTTACATCGCCTTTCCTTTTAACAACACTCAGTAAACGTTTGGGAACTGAGGAGACCAATTTTTGAAGCTTTTCAGGTGGAATTCTTCCCCATTCTTGCTTGATGTACAGCTTAAGTTGTTCAACAGTCCGGGGTCTCCGTTGTCGTATTTTACGTTTCATAATGCGCCACACATTTTCAATGGGGGACAGGTCTGGACTGCAGGCAGGCCAGGGGAGGACCCGCACTCTTTTGCTACGAAGCCACGCTGTTGTAACACGTGCAGAATGTGGCTTGGCATTGTCTTGCTGAAATAAGCTGGGGCGTCCATGAAAAAGACGTCGCTTGGATGGCAGCATATGTTGCTCCAAAACCTGTATGTACCTTTCAGCATTAATGGTGCCTTCACAGATGTGTAAGTTACCCATGCCTTGGGCACTAATGCACCCCCATACCATCACAGATGCTGGCTTTTGAACTTTGCGCCTATAACAGTCCTGATGGTTCTTTTCCTCTTTGGTCCGTAAGACACGACGTCCACAGTTTCCAAAGACAATTTGAAATGTGGACTCATCAGACCACAGAACACTTTTCCACTTTGCATCAGTCCATCTCAGATGAGCTCGGGCCCAGCAAAGCCGGCGGCGTTTCTGGATCTTGTTGATGAATGGCTTTTGCTTTGCATAGTAGAGCTTTAACTTGCACTTACAGATGTAGCGACGAACTGTAGTTACTGACAGTGGTTTTCTGAAGTATTCCTGAGCCCATGTGGTGATATCTTTTACACACTGATGTCGGTTTTTGATGCAGTACCGCCTGAGGGATCGAAGGTCACGGGCATTCAATGTTGGTTTTCGGCCTTGCCCCTTACGTGTAGTGATTTCTCCAGATTCTCTGAACCTTTTGATGATATTACGGACCGTAGATGGTGAAATTCCTAAATTCCTTGCAATAGCTCGTTGAGAAAAGTTGTTCTTGAACTGTTCGACAATTTGCCCACGCATTTGTTCACAGAGTGGTGACCCTCGCCCCATCCTTCTATGTGGATGACTGAGCATGTCAAGGAAGCTGCTTTTATACCCAATCATGGCACCCACCTGTTCCCAATTTGCATGTTCACCTGTGGGATATTCCAAATAAGTGTTTGATGAGCATTCCTCAAATTTCTCTGTCTTCTTTGTCACTTGTGCCAGCTTTTTTGAAACATGTTGCAGGCATCAAATTCCAAATGAGCTAATAATTGCAAAAAATAACAAAGTTTACCAGTTCGAACGTTAAGTATGTGGTCTTTGCAGTGTGTTCAATTGAATATAGGTTGAAAAAGATTTGCAAGTCATTGTATTCTGTTTTTATTTGCGATTTCCACAACGTGCCAACTTTTCTGGTTTTGGGCTTGTACATACAGTACAGTATATACAGTACAGTATGTATGTAAATGTGTGTATACAGTATACACATACACACAGTGTATGTATGTACAGGTAGTCCCCGATTTACGAGCGAGTTCCGTTACAACGAGGCGCTCGTAAAGCGAAAATTCGTAAATTGGAACGGCCGCACGCGGCTCTCGTTAAACCGGAACCTCGCTCGCAAATCGGAACAAAACACGTGGCTCTCGTAAAGCCGGAACATCGCTCGCAAGTTGCCACAAAACACGTGGCTCTCGTAAAACCGGAACATCGCTCGCAAATTGGAACAGACCACGTGGCTCTCGTAAAACCGGAACATCGCTCGCAAAATTAGAACAAGCCCACGTGGCTCTCGTTAAACCGGAACCTCGCTCGCAAATCGGAAAAAGGGCGCTAACGAGACGCCAAGCACCCGTTTATCAACATGACACTGAAGAAGCATACATACTGATCCTTAAACATGCACAACACTTTATTTACAACCAGTTAGCTAGCACATTACACCACACATTCATCTATAAACACATACCTGTACAGTTTTTACTGTACTGTACAGTACAAACGTGCTTTTCTGCCCTTTCATTGAATACTGTACTGTAACCAAGTCACACCCATATGACATCATGTGACACCATGTGTCACATCCATCAGAAACCAGTGAAATGCATCTGGAACAACTCACACCCACCATGAACAAGCCAAATCCATCAGAATCAAGTCACACCCATCATGAACACATGACATCCATCAGCATCATGTTGCAAACAAACATCAGAAACAAGTGACATCCTCCAGAAAGATGTACTGTAGCAAGCATCATGTTTAAAAAAACAACAGTGCCATACTGTAGTGTCCACTCCATGAACTTTAGAAAGGTAGAACCAGCCAGCACAGAAACAGCATAAAAAAAGAAAGTTCCCTTACTTTGATTGAAGTGAAGGTAGTCTCTTTGGTTGTCAAAAGTTGCTGTTCAAACCTGGATCAGATGGGACTGCTTATGCAGCAGTGCAACCATCAATGTGAACATGTGAGTTCAGAGAAGCCGACGTAAGATGTGAGTTCAGTTCAAGTGTTTGGTCCTGATGTGATGGAGGATGCTGGAGGATGCAGGATGATGCAGGAACAAGCAGCATCATTCAGAGGGATGTGAGTTCAGTTCAAGTGTTTGGTCCTGATGTGATGGAGGATGCTGGAGGATGCAGGATGATGCAGGAACAAGCAGCATCATTCAGAGGTAAGATGTGAGTTCAGTTCAAGTGTTTGGTCCTGATGTGATGGAGGATGCTGGAGGATGCAGGATGATGCAGGAACAAGCAGCATCATTCAGAGGTAAGATGTGAGTTCAGTTCAAGTGTTTGGTCCTGATGTGATGGAGGATGCTGGAGGATGCAGGATGATGCAGGAACAAGCAGCATCATTCAGAGGTAAGATGTGAGTTCAGTTCAAGTGTTTGGTCCTGATGTGATGGAGGATGCTGGAGGATGCAGGATGATGCAGGAACAAGCAGCATCATTCAGAGGTAAGATGTGAGTTCAGTTCAAGTGTTTGGTCCTGATGTGATGGAGGATGCTGGAGGATGCAGGATGATGCAGGAACAAGCAGCATCATTCAGAGGTAAGATGTGAGTTCAGTTCAAGTGTTTGGTCCTGATGTGATGGAGGATGCTGGAGGATGCAGGATGATGCAGGAACAAGCAGCATCATTCAGAGGTAAGATGTGAGTTCAGTTCAAGTGTTTGGTCCTGATGTGATGGAGGATGCTGGAGGATGCAGGATGATGACTGGTCAGACAGGAGTCCAGGTGTCTGACATGGGTCAGCGATGCCACTGGAGGCAGGAGAGCTGGTCTGTCTGTGAACACAAACAACACACATGTTGAAGTGAACATTACACACAGAGAGATGACACCCCCCACACACACACACGCACAAGTTGTGAAAAGGCCTCACGTTCATGTGGAGGAGAGGAGGCAGCGCACGGGTGTTCTGACTGGTCAGACAGGAGTCCAGGTGTCTGACATGGGTCAGCGATGCCACTGGAGGCAGGAGAGCTGGTCTGTCTGTGAACACAAACAACACACATGTTGAAGTGAACATTACACACAGAGAGATGACACCCCCCACACACACACACGCACAAGTTGTGAAAAGGCCTCACGTTCATGTGGAGGAGAGGAGGCAGCGCACGGGTGTTCTGACTGGTCAGACAGGAGTCCAGGTGTCTGACATGGGTCAGCGATGCCACTGGAGGCAGGAGAGCTGGTCTGTCTGTGAACACAAACAACACACATGTTGAAGTGAACATTACACACAGAGAGATGACACCCCCCACACACACACACGCACAAGTTGTGAAAAGGCCTCACGTTCATGTGGAGGAGAGGAGGCAGCGCACGGGTGTTCTGACTGGTCAGACAGGAGTCCAGGTGTCTGACATGGGTCAGCGATGCCACTGGAGGCAGGAGAGCTGGTCTGTCTGTGAACACAAACAACACACATGTTGAAGTGAACATTACACACAGAGAGATGACACCCCCCACACACACACACGCACA
>JBBPBX010009128.1:0-44069 GCA_038048925.1 Garcialebias charrua | reverse complement strand
TGTCTGCTCAGTAAGACGACTGGGTATTTAAAAAAAGAGCATTAGGAGTAAAAATGGGCAGCGGTTCATCAGTGTGAGAAGAATTTTGTCTAAAAATAGTGGAATAATTTCTGAATTGGAGTCAGCCTCTCCTCACTATCACAGACATCTACACCTCGAGATGCAAGAAGAGAGCCACCTGAATCATGAAGGACCCCACTCACCCAGCACACACCCTTTTTGCCCCACTCCCCTCAGGAAGGAAGTTAAGGCGCATTTAAGTGTAGAACCACTAGACTGAGGAACAGCTTCTACCCTGACTCATGAATATCTAACCAGGATCATCACTGTGAATAAATCACATCATGTTGCTGCTAGGGGTGCAGGAAAAAAATAAATTTTTAAAGAATCTAGATTCTTAGTCCTGGCGATTCAGAATCGATTCTAAAAGCCCCAAAATCGATTTTTTTTTTTTTTACATTAAAACCCAAAAGATAAAGAAAATAAAACCATATCTCATAGTATATGAAAGAATACATAAAATGAAAGGTGGCAGAAAGAAGAAGAAATCTTATTTTATCTGCCCCTTTTTTCAAAAACAAAACAAGTTCAAACAATCAATTCAAACAATAATCTTCTATAAGTAACAGAGCAAAAAGCTAACCTAATACTGGTTATTTAAGTTACAGAATTTAATGCATTCCTGTATTATTTGTTCCTATTTTTGGTATAAATATCAAACGATGCAAAAAATTTGATACAATAAGGAACCTAAAATTATTGTTTTAAATAAATGTTCCATTTGTTTACATTGTTGTTTATTCTTTTCAGCTTGTCAGTTACAAAACTGAAACTAAATTTATGAACATTTAAATAGAAAAATCGCTTCTGAATCAAAAATCGTTTCCGAATTGAAAAATCGATTTTGTATCGAATCGTGACACCAAAAATCGGAATCGAATAGATTCTCCAGACACTGAGAGAGTCGCACCCCTAGTTGCTGCTGATCTGCTCACACAGACTCATGTTCGTGCTGCTGTTCAGCGTGCTTAACATATTTGTAGTTGATGTTTTTCTTAGTTCATATCTTAGATCATATTAATGTTTCTCTTTTTACATTTTATTGTTGGGTTAACTGGGACCATATGCACATAATTTCGTTCCACCACATGTACCACATGACAATAAAGAATCTCTGACGCTGAATTAGACTTTAAATATCTAATCACAAACGGTTCATAAAGCCATCAGAAGATTTCAAGGACGAGACTGAACGATGGCTGTGACCTTCAGGTGTCCTTCTGGACGCCACTGCACGGGCTCAGGAACACCTCCACAAATCACTGTCAGTAACCACCGTGCCGTCCAGACGTGCAGGTTAAAGCTCTATCGTGCAAAGAAGAACCCAAACGTGAACACCGTTCAGGAACGCTGCCGACTTCTCTGAACCAAAGCTCATTTAAAACGGACCGAGGCAACGTGGAAACTGTTCCGTGGTCAGGAAAACCAACGTTTGAAATTCTTTTTAGACACCACCAACACACTTGCTCCATCTGTTATCAGCACACAGTTCAAAGGGCTGCCTCTCTGATGGTATGGGGGTGCTTTCGTGCCTTTTGCACATCTGGGAAGGTAATATGTACGGGTTTGAGAACAAATATCCAGCCTTGTGGTCCATCAGACAAAGAGAGGACAACATCCTTGTCTAGCACAGGTCTGACCTTTATGTTCTGCACCGACTCACAGGATCAGGTCAGAAGAAGCTTTTCTCTCAGCGGAACAAGCTGTGGAACTTTGTAAACGGCTTATTTTAGAAGGATGGTAAACATCACAGAAACATGATGACCAGGTCAGCAGAGGCCATTTCCAGCAAAAGGCCTGAATCATGTTGAAATCAGACTTCTTCATATTAACTGCAGAGTGAAGCCCATAAAATGACACATGAGAGAAAGTCAATACCAGGCCTGGACCGGGCCGTGCAGGCCCACAGAACCCTCTGCAGCCCTCCAGGGGAGGTGCAGGAGGAGGAGGTGGACTTCATGAATGACAGCTCCGGGTCCACACTGCACAACCATGAATGGGAGTCAGAACAATGTGAAACCCATCAAGGCCCAGGATTTGTTCATGGGACTGACCACACTTTGCTCCAAGAGCTCTGCTCAAAATGGGTTCCCAAGAAATTCAGCACAAAATAAACGAAGAAGACCGAAAATAAAAAATAAACAGGAATAAATAAATAATAATAACAGGCAGCAACAGGACTCACCTTAACGGAACGAGGCTGCTTCCATTGAGCCGATCCCGGTTCTGTTCCTCCGCCTCAGTGAAGATGCTCAGCTTCCAGAACCGGTCCTGGTTCCGCCTCCCGGACTCATGTGGGGCTCCTCGGTCCGGTTTACAGGAGCTCGGAAGCGGTCAGAGCCTCCTCCATCTCCGCCCGACGCACCGAGCTGCTGCTGCTGAACTGAGCTCCCAGAGAACCGTTAGACACTGACACGACTTCCGGCGGGGACCTTCACAATAAAACTCCGAGTCGCGCCGCACTCAAACACAAAGCTAAACTGTTGTTTTCATATTAATTATTATTATTGGTCTGAAATACAAAAACTGCTTACTGAATTTTTTTTTAAAGTACATTGTGTTGTCAAAAATGTAAATATTGCTCATCTTTAATAATTCATTCTTTTCTTCAGACGAATATTTATAATAAACCTAATTATTATTTTGACAAAACATTATAGCCTATACACAAAATGAAGTGGAATGAAAAAATACCCTCATTTAATAATTTTAAAGAAACTGACCTAAAAAAAATATATTGCCTCTATTGAAAAGCTACGGAAGAGCATTGCATTCACCAAATTTAAAAAAAATTGACTCATCATCTCATACTTATGAGATCCTGATCTCATAATTATGAGATATTATCTCATAATTATGACATCTTATCTCATAATTATGAGATAATATCTCATAATTATGAGATAATATCTCATTATTATGACATATTTGCACTAATGTTTGTATTACATCACTGCCTATAGTCATAATAATGTTTACATTCACTGTTTACATACTACTGTTTACATTCACTGTTTACATTTATTAATACTGTTTACATTTATTACTACTGTTTACATTTATTACTACTGTTTACATTTACACTACTTTTATATCTACACTACTGCTGATACATATACAGTATTCTCTGACCAGCCTTATTTAAGGATGCCCAATGTGCCTTACTGCATATGCCACTTTTGCCTCTATACCAACATCAACTACCTCATACATATACTGTGTACATTAACTCATATGCTGCTTTGCCACTCTTTGCAAATGTCAATGCTAGAACCTTCAGTTTATTTTATAGATATACTTTTTATACTTTTTTATACTACTACAAAATCTCAGGACAGTATTACACTTTTAATACTGTCAATGCTAGAACCTTCAGTTTATTTTATAGATATACTTTTTATACTTTTTTATACTACTATGCAAAAACTCAGGACAGTATTACACTTTTATTATTTCATTTTATGCTTATGTTCATTAAATGTTTAGTGTTTTAGTGTTGGTGTAAATTTTCATACTTTTATACTACTATGCAAAAACTCAGGACAGTGTTACACTTTTACTATTTTATGCTTATGTTTATTAAATGTTTCAGTGTTTTAGTGTTTAAATGGTTACTGTTGCACCGAGGGACTGAGAGAAACGCAATTTCAATCCTGTGTATGTCCTGTACATATTGCAGTTCTGACAATAACGTTGACTTTGACTTTTGACTTTGACATCATAGTATCTCATAATTGTGACATCTTATCTCATAATTATGAGATATTATCTCACAATTATGAGATAAGATGTCGTCCACATCTTTGTAAGATGTCATAATTATGAGATATCATCTCATAATTATGAGATCAGGATCTCATAAGTATGAGATCATGAGTCAATTTTTTAAAATTTGGTGAATGCAATGCTCTTCCGTAAAAAGCTTAATTTTAAAAATAAAAAACTTATAAGAACAAAAACTCTTATTCAGAAAACCCTGATGCATGCTCAATAATCCAGGTAGAAAAATCTAAAAAAGCTAAGTCTGGTCCTCTGGACATTCAAAATTTTGAATGTCCAGAGGACCAGACTTAGCTTTTTTAGGTCTTATTCAGAAATTTAATTTTACCCCTATAAGCAGACCCCTTTGTTGTTTTGTTGTTTAGTATTCTTTTTCTCTTTGTATTGTATTTATTGTTTTTTGTTTCAGACCCTCTACTATTTATACTTGAATTTATTTTGTATATTTGTTGAGATAGTTGCATTTGTATGTACTTAAGAAATGTGAGGTGTAGTTTAATAGGATCTGTGATAGTTATGCATCTTTTTTGTGTGTGTGTATTTTGTTGCTTTTGGTTTGGAAGATCTTTGTAATGTTATCTGGTTGAAATAAAGTATATTATAAAAAATAAATAAAAAACGGGTGCACGGTTACTGAAAGAGTAACTTTCATGGGCCGGATATCCGGCTCATGGGCCGGATATCCAGCAATTAAAGTCATGATGTAAATAAACCAAGTATAACAATTATCTGTTAACTTTTACATTTGTTCATTTTGCTGCATTAAATCATAAATGTAATATAACCCAAAAAGAAATTACACTTCCTTACAATAGGGATATTCTAATATGAAACATTATTATAAACAAAAAAAAAAAAATGACACACTATGTTTACCACAAATGTTATTCTGACAAAGCTGTAGGCTTTTCAAAATAAAATAAAAATATTGACTGTTTTTGCTGTCCCCTGAATGACCGACATTGCTGTTCCAGTTGGGTCCATTAAGTTCTCGTTTACAGTGACATGGCTGCACAGACCAGTTCTTGGTGAAGTGTCCCACTCAAAGAGGCGGAGCAAAACTCAGCTGGGTTGAAAGCGAGCACCATGTGTGTCGAACGTATAATGAATTAACTCACTTAAGTCAATTTGATTTGTGGTTAACTGTTCTTTTAAACTAACTACACTTCGGCTGCTGTGCGTCAACATCAATATTCCCCCAGTAATAAATCTGTTTGTTGTTTAATCCGGCGATCACACACTGATACGATCAGTTTATCAGAACTCCACCCCCACAGCGGGAGAGAGAAAGAGAGAAAGATTGAGCACGTAAAAAATAAAAAAAAATAGCATGTAGCCATTTTTTTGTCTTCCTTCAAATAATGCTAAACCTTTTAATTTGACCTTACCGGTGGAAGAGCAGAGAAAACAGGACAACAGCGCGTCGTGTTTGAGGTGAAACACTACACACACACTTCCACCTCCCCCACTGCCACCTGCTTCGTAGTCTGGCCAGGTTATTGTTTTAGCTCTTAACCCAACAAATCCAATCCTCTCAGAGTGGCTTATAATGAGGCTAATCTCACCGTGCCACTTACTGAGAGGTAAGCATCACCGAGCCACTTGAGGAGTCACAACAGGCCCAACGCCGTGCACGCATGGCAACAACTCTCCATCTGTTTACATGAAAGCAACAAGCTTAGCAGCTAAAACCCTCCAGCCATGACGTTTTGATTTGAAGTGCTGCAGACTCTGATTTGTGTCACTTTAGATGGAGTGATGGAAGAGGAGAAAATCTGAAAATGTCCCCGCGTGCCCGAGTTTGACGGACCCGAACAGAAACGTCTGCATTTATTAGGAGTAACGCTGAACAGACCACTGAGCCACCGTGTTGTGTTTTTATCACCTGCTGCCACTAAAAGGTGAAGATGGACAGTAATGTTTTTTTATTTTTTATTATTATCTCTTGGTGTTCGGCTCCCTGTTAGCAAAATATCTAATGAACCACTGGTCATATTTTAATGAACGTATTGGATGTACTTCTACAACTGTTTAACTTTTTGGAGCCAGCTTGATTCAAGATGGCCGCCACAGCTAACTGACTTTAGGAAACACAAAAATGGCTACACGTCAGTCACTTTTACAGATACTGACCTAAGGTTTGATGTGGTGGTAGCTGAGACTAACCCCCAACATGTAAACTGAGCACTATCAGGTTGCACCAGGTCTTTGTGTGAAACTCTGCCATTAACTATTTGGAGCCAGCTGTTTCTGTGTGTCTGTTAGCAAAATATTTCATGAGCCATTAGGTGTGTTCTAATCGAACTTTCAGGAAGTAATTATTAAAGGCACCTTTACAAATAATTAACTTGTTGACTCAATTCAATTAAAGATGGCCACCACAGCTAACTGAAACTGACTGACACAAAAAAGGGTACAACTCAGCCATTTTTAGAGATTTTTTTATTATTAACAATAACAAAAACATACAAAACTGGCAACGACAGATTCACATTTTAACAAATCAATTTCAGCTAACATAACTAAACCTCCTTGTCAATGTCAAAATTTTCCAAGATTATAACATGTTAGTACAAGTTCGATAACATAATATATGAACAATTGAACAAGAAGCCAGTTTTAGAGATATTCAGCTAACGTTTGGTGTGGTAGTAGCTGAGAGTCCTTCGCAACACTTGACCTGACTGTGACGTTATTTTTCAGACACGAGACTCTCCGTGTTGATCGACGCTCATCCCAAAATCTGGTTTTGTTTCCGGTTGAGTGAAAACACACGAGGAGAGCCGTCCATCAGCTGCTCAGAGCGTCTGCTGCTGGACCGAGTTACAAACCAAGTGTGTGTTTTCACTGGCAATCTGCTGCTCTCCATGTGTGTTTGCATATGTGTGTGTGTGTGTGGGGGGGGCATCCACATCTCATCTAGTGGATGGACCCCCCCCACATCTCATCTAGTATTTTGTTAAAAGTTGAACCACTTTATTGAATATTCTATATTGAAAAAAAGGAACTTTGCAGGTTAAAATTAAAATGTGGTCTTGTCAAAATCTAATGTAAAAAATTAAAATATAGGTTCATGGTTCTTTATTGTCGTTCACATCACATCACATGTGGTACATGAGGTGGAACTAAATTGTGTGCTCAAGGTTCCAGTTACACCCAAAAATAGCAAATGTATAAAGTATAAAAAGAAACAGTGTACAAGCATCTAAGATATACTCTAAACGTTAGAAATGGAAAATAATATGGTGTAAACAGCAGCCTGAACGTGAGTCTGCTGTGAGCAGATGGGTGTTGATACAGCAGCTTAACGGCAAGAGATCAGCAGCATGGATAATCAGCAGCACATATAAATTGACATATAATATTGTACCAGTAAGTTTCACGTTAAAAAAAACTACAAAAAATTACCCAAAAATATGTGTTTTATTCAGTTAAATGTGATTAAGGCCCATTTCTGGCCCAATGACATGCAACCTCTGACTGAAATGACCCTGAGGCTCAATGAGACTAACCTGTAAAAATAATGGTTGAATGAATGAATATACAAATTTCATGAAGACAAGTGACATATGTTTGCTGTACACACAAGATAATTGTATAAGAAGATCAACAATCTTGTCATAATTCATATTTCTCAGTGTTTCATTTTCTGTTTGGAGGGTTATTTTCATGTTTACTTCTTATGGTGTTTAGTTTTGCGGCACGGTGGCACAGCTGGTAGAGCTGCCGCCTCTCCGCCAGAAGCTCGCCCCCATCAAATCCTGGCCGGGGACCTTTCTGGGTGGAGTTTACATGTTCTCTCCGTGCATTTCTCCGGGTACTCCGGTTTCCTCAGACCAAAAACATGCATGTTAGACTGATTGGTAACTCCAAATTGTGAGTGAGAGAGTGAATGGTTGATTGTCTCGTTTGTCTCCATGTGTCTCTGTGATGGACTGGAGACCTGTCCAGGGTGTCCACCGCCTGATCGGCACCAGTGACCCCCGAGACCCCAAAATGGAAGAAGCGTGTAAAGATAATGGATGGATGGTGTTTAGTTTCTGTTTTCTTTGCGCCAAACTAATTTTCCGCAGTCCTGCTCGTCAGTTGTCTGCCCAGGTGTCTCCACTCATCGGCACAGTTCTTTGTAGTCCTTCAGCTCCACCTCACTCATCACTTGATCGTTGTTCACGCCACGTCTGGATCTCCTCTGTCTTACCTGCAAACAGCTGTGGGTTCTGCCTCCACTGGTTAAACTTGCCAACACTAATTATTGAGTTTCCTCTACAAATGATTCACCGGTGCAGTGGACGCCGTTCAAGATGGCTGCCACTTTCAACAGCCTTTGTTCTCTAAAAACATAAACATGGAGCGGATTGGAGCAGTTTTGTTTGTTTGTTGCTTCCCCCCTGGCCTCGTCTCTGATTCTGAGCTCAAATGAATAACAGACGAGAAACTGCAAAGGAAAGAAAACCAGTTTTTGGAGACTGTAGTCTTTTTTTTTTTTTTTTAACAAAACAGACTTAAAGCTCCCCTGTATCATCTTTGAACTTTCCATAAAATGGCACAACATATGTATATTTTAAGATTGAACTATGATCGTTTTTGCTAAAACAATGTTAAATGAATGAAAATTCCTCTCAAAAATAGTTTAAAATTAGCGCAGTTTTTTTACATGGTAAATCCGGATTTTTCCGGTCACGTGACTGTGACGTCACGTCCAGATGCCTGCTCCAACGCGCATTGAGAAACAATGGCGGAGAATGCAGACGCATCAGACGAATTTAGCAATTTAAAAGTTGATATTTTAGCGATTTGTCTTCAGTTCGTGAAGCAGAAGTTATTTTGAGTGATCAACAAGAAACAGCAGGGTTTTATTTTCTTCCTGCTGCTGCGTTTTTATGGTTTCACTTTCACGTTCAGGAAGAGAGCAGGTGTCTGCAGCAACTTAGAGGCTGATCGGGATAACTCTTTTACAGAGGACTGAAACGGTAATACATTAATTAATTTATCTAATAATCATTCAACATTAATTTATAGTCTAAAAACATGAGTCCTTTTTAAATTATCTGGTTTATTTTAGAAGTTTATTCAAACATACGTTCTGAAAAACACCATTCATATTTCCACTGTTGTACTTTGCATGGTTACATGTTCACTATATATAAATATATATAAAAACAGTAGTTTATACGTCAATCATTACATTTAAAAAGAAATTTATATCAAATACTGTCAAAATAACATATATTGATAAAATAGCTGATCATCAGGGTGTGTGTGTGGGTTTGTTTTGTGATCAGGCAGTCAAACATAAGAAGTAAACAGAATTAGTTTAATTAACAGAGAGCACATACATCAGTTTGTGTAAGGAGGGAGATATAACTACTCCATACTTGTCATTATAAACTCATAAGACTTTAAATAAATACCCTGATGCATGCTCAATAATCCAGGTAGAAAAATCTAAAAAAGCTAAGTCTGGTCCTCTGGACATTCAAAAAACAAAACAAAGCAAAAAAATTGTAGAAACGTTTCGTCTTTCATCCAAAAGACTTCCTCAGTCTGAGCTGCTGTCTATTTATAAGACTGAGCTGAATACAGCAGCTCAGACTGAGGAAGTCTTTCGGACGAAAGACGAAACGTTTCTATAATTTAGACTTTAATTAAATGTGCTAATTTGTCCCTGAAAAAACACGAAACTGATCAAAGTTTTGTGCAACTGGATGTTTTTCTGAACGTTTGTGCGTTCAGTGGCGCGGAGGCCTCCCCCTCGTTGTTTTTCAGCAGCGACGACTGTGTTGTTGAGGAGGAACGCGTCTTTAACTTTATTAAATTGAAGCCCTGAACGGAGTGAGGGGTGCCTAATGAAACAAAACAAGTCGTGGGCTGTGTGGGAGCGCTCTCTTTGTCTCCCTCCGGAGATCCTCGCCTCCTATTGATCCTAAAACACTTCCTGCCGGAAGAAGAAATCGACGGGAGCCCTGAGGGGACGGTGACCGCTCCAACCTCCCACTCGTCCACCGTTTCCTCCAAATCACATCTGTTTCTGTCCTCGAATGCATTCAACAATCGTTTTATCTTTTGCTGTTTTAATTCCTCTCCTTTTAAAGCAAAACGTCACAGCTTTTACTTTTGTGCTTCCTTAACAATGGTGGACAACACGTGCATTTAAACAGCATGTTGTCTTTCTGTCCAAAACTACGCTGAAGTCACTTGGATTTAGATTTTGTAGACGTTGAGGCTCATTCTGATGGCAGGTTTTAAAGAGAAGAGGCTCCATCTTTGCTTCCTGGCCACTGATGTGCACGGAAAAATGCTTCGTCGTTAAATACGTTTTCATCTCGAGAGAAGTGCCCTCAGAGTTGTGACACAAAGAAGGACGGACGAAGCGACTTATCAACTTCCATCGTCCAGATCTGAAGGTGAAGTATTCATTCAATCTTTATTTATACAGGTTAGTGTCATTGAGTCACGAAGTCTCATTTACAAGAGACCTGTTTAAAAAACAAAACACAGATGAGGTACACACAAGAATAAACAGTCATAAAAAGCATGTAAAAATTAAAGTAAATAAAAGCAGTGATGTAAAACAATAAAATCAAGCTACATTGTAAAGCGATGTACAAAGATACTAAAAACCAGGAACATGTCTGTGTTGGTTTTTGCCATGAACTTAGCAGATGTTTAAAATCCCTTAGAGGGTCAAATTCAACAAATTCATATCTTTGCAAGATACTGTATTCCAGGAAACAGGAGTGGAGTAAGAGGTCCTTTTGCCTAGTTTAGTCCTCACTGAGGGAACGCTGCAGGTAATGATGTCTTGAGAGTGCACAATGTAGCTGCACTCACGTAGTGACATGTAGGAGGAGGTGTACGAAATCAGCAGACTAAGAAGTGATTTAAAGATGAAAATGTACCAGTGAGAGAGTCTTGAGCATGCATCAGGATAGTCTGCGTGAAGTTAATGATGACCAACTGACCAGTAAATACAGGGTGCAATGATGGGTACGGTAGTTACAGCCAGGTATGAATCTTACCAGACCATGATAGACAGTGTCCAACATCTGCAAGGTGCTAGGAGCATTCATAATATCACCATAGTCAATGACCAGAAGGAAAGTAGCAGCTAGGTGTTTCCTAGCATTCAGAGTTAAACAATATGTATTTCTGAAAATGAAACCCAGTTTTAATTTCAGTTTATCAAGTTTTCAACATTTGGCTTAAAAGAGCGATGCAAATTGACCAAGACTGCCAAATATTTGTAAGAACCGACAAACTCAAAAAGAACACCATTCGTAGATAAGATAGAAGGAAGGACTACTGGTACCAACTTCCTGTTTGAAAGCAACATCCCTTTGGTTTTTTATCAGCATTTAGCACCAGTGTGAGACAGAACAAGTCTGACTGGATGATGTCAAATGCAGACTGGAAAAGCTGGAAAAGCAACTGATTTAGCTCAACAGTAAAGAACTGTATCGTCGGCATAGAAATGTAAGGATGATCTGACCTACATATGCAGATTGTAAAGAGGGTGGGTCCTAAGACTGAGTCTTGTGGTACACCATTGTTGACGGTTAAAAAACTGGAAGAATCAGAATCAGAATAAGCTTTATTGTTATTGCACCGAGGTACAGCGAGAATATGTACGCACAGTCGTCCGAAAGATGGACTAAGTGTACAAAGCTGCAGCTAATTTAATCAGCGCGGCCATCTTATTCCTTATCAGAATAATAATCTTAGATATGAAAAGGGGGGAAGAACCATGAGGGTAGATAGTGGTATTACAAAAAAGATCTTTCACATCTTGTCTATCAGGACACGATTTGAGACATCAAAAAACTCTACCAGCAAGCACAATTAAAAACAGATTGCATATGCATTTGAGGTTGAGGTGGTGAGATTTGTCCATGAGCCTTTTTTCAGATCAGCCACAGTTCTGATGATGTTGTTCAGCCAGCAGTTCTGATAAGCTTGCACAGAAAGTTCTCCGGGGGGGGGGGGGGTGCGATAGATGAAGCTTGTTATCCTTGGTTACTCATGACCCAGGAGAAATTTGATAGTCAGCCCATTTCCAAGGCTGGCGGGGAGTCAGATTCAGATAAGCTTGATTGTTGATTTTCTTCAGGCAGACAGATTTTTTTTCCTTCAGCCTTGAGTCCATCTGGACGATCGGATTTCAAAATGGCCTAATTGTGGGAATCCATTCCACTGATCCATGCTATGAGTTTCCCCCAAGGTCGAACCCACCATGTTGACGAGTCCCAGAAGCCGCAGTTGGCCTGCGATTCTAAAACAAAAATCGCCTCCACCTTACGGTTTAGCTCGTAAATCAGCTGATTTTGCGAGGTCACGGCAAAGATCAAACCTTCACACTGGCTCGAAAGCTTTGTCATGGCCAAAACTGCTGCCGCCGCCTTCTTCAATTTCCAATAGAAGACAGCCCCTCTGATGCCAAAAAGCAGAGTCCCTGCTATCATAAATCCAATTATGTAAACGTCTTCAACGTCCTCCTGAGACAGGACTGAGAGACACATCACCTGCCACACTCCCCATGAGTCCATGACGTATCCCCAGTGTGTGTCTGGGCTGGACACGCTGGTTCCCCCGGACCTTGTCGTTTTGTTGAAAAAATCTTGTCAATAGAGTTGATCGTCCATGATACCAGATCCATAATCTTAATTTACGTTCAGGAGATGAGTACCCGAGGAGCTTCAGACACACACAGAGAGCAGAGCAGGGAGAAGGAAGAAAATGTGGTGGGGGAGAAAGCAAAAAAGCTGCCACCTCTCGCAGAGCAAGGAAGTAAAAAAATACATAAAATAAAATAAAAAATAAAAGAAGTACCATTGTGTTGAACACATTGCCTCAGATCTGAGAAATACAGCAAACCCCCTACTTACGACTCCATCGACCTACGAACAACGGGACCTACGAACGTATCATATTTAATAAAAATATGAAATTACTGTATTAAAAAAAAAAAAATTTTTTTTTGTGTTTAAATGTTCTTAATTTCATGTGTACATCACTTTGTTGCAGCTGTGGTTGTTTTAAAGGCTTTATAAATAATAATTATGATAAAAAAGATCATTTCTGATCATTTTTGAGCAATCTTGGGCAGCAGGAAGTAGGTCTTCAGTTTACACGGTCACAAATTAATGTAGAACACCGGACGCCATTTTAGGTTCAGTCACTGGGGTCTCCGGTCACAAATTAATGTAGAACACCGGACGCCATTTTAGGTTAGCTGCCGGGAGCCGGCCGAAGACTGGTGACCAGGATGGCTTCATATGGATTAATTACGAGCTGGAAACGTCTCTGTGAACTTTGTGGATGTCTCAGGCAGCAGCGGATTTATCGCTGATCGTGCCAGGCCGCCGCGAACACCTCCGGCCGGCCTGGCTACACCTCCGGCCTGGCTAGCTCCAGAAGCTAACACGGGAGCTAACACGGGAGCCGGCCTTTTGAACACTTGTGACCAGGATCGCATCATATGGATTAATTACTAGCTGGAATCGCTCTGTGAGCTCTGTGGACGTCTCAGGCTGGAGCAGCGGCTGGAGCAGCTGCAGATTGATCGCGCCGCCGCTCCAACACCAGCTCATGGCTTGGCTAGCAGAAGCTAGCCAGCTAGCTAACACAGGTCTGGAGCAGCTGCGGTGGCTCGCCGGCCCCCGCGCTGCTCGGCCCGAAAACAATCAACGCATGGCAACCTAAGATGTCGGCTTTGACCATCTCAAAGTAAGAAAATATATTTTTATTTATTCTGTAAATGTGAATAGCAATGTTTAACATTACAGTACACTGCTGTACATGTATGTGTGCGCGCGCTCCGTTAGCATGATAATTAAAAAAATATATATAATTTTCACCCCCTAACTACGGCAGAATCGAGCTGCGAACCGTTCTTATCTCCCTAACTCGTTCGTAAATTGGGGGTCACCTGTAATTAGAAAACCAGCTGTGATGCATGAAGGATGTCGGGCCGCACCATCCGATATTAAATTCCCATCTCCCAACTCTCAGGCCGTCATGCTGTCAATCAAACACTTTAAAAAGCCTCAAATAACTAATTAAAATTAACTTATTTGCAAGGTAAAAATCAACACCTGAAAAAAACGTACAGTATATGCTATTTTAATTTTATTTTTAGTCAGAAAAATGTCCCATTCGTTTACATGGAGGGGCGGGACTTAAATGAACTGGAGCTGGCCCACGAGGGGGGGACTTCAACTTCCCGCTTCTGGTCCTGTGTCTAGTTCTAATACATTTGAAAGTTGGAGGATCTAGAGTGCTTTGAGCCTCAGAGGTGCCACAAAGAGGTAGATTAAGGGAACATGGATGTAAACATCCTAACTGAGGTACTGAAGTATTTTACCTCCAGTAAAAGAAGGTGTGCCCAAACTGAAGGGATTGATTTAATCTGAGTGTGTGTGTCATCCTGTACCTGTGTTTGTGTCCCCCCCCGCTGAGCTGGCAGGAGGGGATGATGATGTAATTCCTGACACGCCGAGGTTCAGCCAAAGATAGCACAGGAAATCACACCAACACCGTAAACAACAACAACAGGAAAGGAAGCACGTCAGCTGCAGTCACGTGGAGCCATGGATGGAAAGAAAGCTCTCGATTTATCATGCAACAAACAAAAACAACTCATGACATGAATATTTCTAAAAATAAAATTTGAAAGGTGTCCAGATCTTTGACATCAACTTTGTTATAAGCTAAATAAACGTCCACATTTTAGTTTATAAACTGTGTAAGAAGTGCAAAAAGAACTAAGATTTAAAAAATAATGTTCCAGTTGCTCATTATGTTATGACACTTCCTGCTACGCTAATGAGAGGTAGACAGAAAAACAGACTAAAACGTTAGCCTCAAGCAGTCGCCGTGTCAAAACTACATGTTGCATCTACAAACTTCTTGAACAGTGTGCTTCAAAAAACTCAACCACAACAATTCTTATGTGTCTGCTCTGCTGTCCTTCATGCAGGAAACATGGAGAGTTAAATAGAATCTACATTTCCAGTTTTGAAGAGAAAATGTTAGGTGAAATCTAGCATTCATCGCGTCCAGGCTGGACCATTGCAATGGTTTGTTATCTGGGTGTCCAAATACTTTAAAACGTCTTCAGTTGATCCAAAATGCTTCTGCCAGAGTCTTAACTGGAGTTAGTGAGAGAGATCATATCTCTCCAGTTTTAGCTTCTCTCCATTAGCTCCCTGTCAAATCCAGAATTGAATTCAAAATCTTACTTCTGACCTACAAAGCTCTCAACAACCTAGCTCCATCTTATATTTGAGATCTCATTGTTCCATACTTTCCTAACAGAGCACTTTGTTCTCAGAGTACAGGTTACTTGCAGTTCCTAGAGTTTCCAAAAGCAGAATGGGAGGAAGATCATTCAGTTGTCAGGCTCCTCTCTTGTGGAACCAACTTCCAGTTTCAGACCATGAGGCTGACACATTGCCCAGTTTTAAAACTGGGTTTAAAGGTATTGTGACATGATTTTGTAAATTTGAATATTTGTCAGAACATATATATCTTATATCATTGAGCTCTGGTCGTTTTTGCATAATAAATTATAAACATATTAAAATTTTATTCGAAATTATGCTAAATTTTTCTCTGGTATTTGCTGGGATACGCCCCTGAAATTCCGCGCATTTCCGCAATACGTCATCACCAGTCGTCGTCACCAGTCATCAACGTCACAACGGGCAGAAGGCAGAGCCTTGCCCGTTTATTAGGTGTGTTAACTGCTTGCCATACTGATTCATTTCCTGAAGGATCGCCTTTTATTTGTGTAACTTGAAAAATGCCGTCACGTTGTAGTGCATTTGTGTGTTCTAATATCAGCAGTGAACAAGTGAGCCTTCACAAATTTCCAAAAGATGACAAACTTTGTCAAGAATGGACCAGACAAAGACCGGTGGGTTCCAGGAGTCCTATGTCTGCAGCGACCATTTCACTGCCGATTGTTTTCAGCACCTGGTATAAAAGAATCTTTAGGATTACCAGTAAGATTCAGAAGACTTTTAAAACCGGATGCTATTCCTACTATTTTTAAAAGAAAATCTACAGAAGAAAGTCCCACAGGAGCTACCATGTCGAAACAACGCAGGGACCATCGGAAGACTGTCCAGGAGATGAGTAAGTCTTTGTGTAAACATAATCGGAGGTGTGTAGTGTTTTAGATTATAAACTATTTATTTTACGTGAGTTCATGTTGTTTTACTTTATACACTTTGAGTGTATAAAGCCAATTATCACGGCAGATTATGTTTGTTCGCTGCTAACAAGCTAGCCGAATCAGATAGCTAACACAGGCCACGTTGCTAATGATGTATTTTTAAATTATGTCTGCACCATCAGGTAACATCTGTAGTTTCCTTCTATTCGGGGAGGGATATTAATGAGAGTTTTGGATGATTTACTGTCTTAAAATGATATATCGCTGACGCAACCGGTAATAAGCCGACATAGCAGCTAACAAACATTAGCCGAGTGCCCGGAGCAAACACGTTGCTAATGATGTATTTTTAAATTATGTCTGCGCCATCAGGTAACATCTCTCGTTTCTTTCTATTCGGGGAGGGATATTAATGAGAGTTTTGGATGATTTACTGTCTTAAAATGATATATCGCTGACGCAACCGGTAATAAGCCGACATAGCAGCTAACAAACATTAGCCGAGTGCCCGGAGCAAACACGTTGCTAATGATGTATTTTTAAATTATGTCTGCGCGATCAGGTAATTCTTTTTATTCGGGGAGGGATATTAATGAGAGTTTTGGATGATTTACTGTCTTAAAATGATATATCGCGGACGCAACCGGTAATAAGCCGACATAGCAGCTAACAAACATTAGCCGAGTGCCCGGAGCAAACACGTTGCTAATGATGTATTTTTAAATTATGTCTGCCGATCAGGTAATTCTTTTTATTCGGGGAGGGATATTAATGAGAGTTTTGGATGATTTACTGTCTTAAAATGATATATCTCAGACGTGACCGGTGTCAGGGACTCTTGTTAGCCAAGATAGCTTCTAAAAATATTAGCCGAGAGCCCGGAGCAAACACGTTGCTATGTATGCATTTTTAAATTATGTCTGCGCCATCAGGTAACATCTGTAATTTTTTTATTCAGGGAGGGTTTATTAATGAGAGTTTTGGAAGATTTACTGTCTCAAAATGATATCTCAGACGCGATAGGACATGCTCCGCCATTATTATTTAAATGCACGTTGGAGCGTGCCTTCCCGTTGTCACGTCAAGATGATGTTTTGCGGAAATGCGCAGATTTTTAGGGGCGTCCATCCATCCATCCATCCATCTTCTTCCGACTTATCCGGGGTCGGGTCGCGGGGTAGTAGCCTAAGTAGGGAGGCCCAGACTTCCCTCTCCCCAGCCACTTGGAGCAGCTCCTCTGGGGGAATCCCAAGGCGTTCCCAGGCCAGCCGAGAAACATAGTCCCTCCAGCGTGTTCTGTGTTTTAGGGGCGTATCCCAGAGAAAAAAACTACCATAACTTGGAATAAAAATTTAATATATTTATAATTTATTATGCAAAAACGACCAGAGCTCAATGATATAAGATATATATGTTCTGACAAATATTCAAATTTACAAAATCATGTCACAATACCTTTAAGACTTTCCTTTTTGATCAATCCTATAGTTAGGGTTGGCTTGGGTTTCCTGAGCTGTCCCTTAGTTATGCTGCTATAGGCTTAGACTGCTGGAGGACAAACTGACCACATTTCCTTTACCTGCTCTACTCCACCTGTTTGTATTTGTAATTACTTCTAACTTAACATGTGTTTTTTGTATTTCTTCCAATAGAGCGTACATCTGGACCTGCCATTCTGTTTGTTCCTCCTTCCTGTTCCTCTCAAACTCAGCCGGTCAAAGCAGATGGACGCTCGTCCTGAGCCTGGTTCTGCTGGAGGTTTCTTCCTGTTAAAAGGGAGTTTTTCCTTTCCACAGTTGCCATTAGTGCTTGCTCAGGATGGGAGACTGCTATGAAGTGATGCTGGTGAAGATTCTCAGTCGTCCAGGACATGATAAATCAAAAAAGGCATTCAATACAGAACAACTGGATAAATAAAGTCCAATTGTTCTGTATTGAACGCCTTTTTTGATCTATGAAGTGATGATTCAATGCAATCTGCTGGCTTCCTTCGATAGATAACTTTTCCCGAGTTTTAATGTACCGGTATGTGAATGTTTCTGTTCAGTGCCTTGAGATTACTTCTGTTGTGACTTGGTGCTATATAAATAAATTGAGTTGAATTGGATTGAACTGAAAATCTAGCTGAAGCCTACAGGAACTTTTTCTCTACAGTCTGGGGCGATTTGAAGCAAAACTGAAAGTCCTGTAGTAGTGAGACACACACTGGACAAATGAAGACAAAAACACATCTGTATTGATGTATATTTTGTACATGTACCTAAAAACGCTGTAAGAGTAAAAAGAGGTTTTTTTTGCAACATTTTTGAAATTTTAGACAGTTCTAAAAAAGAGTGACATTAGATTTGTTTAATGTTCAACAGAAAATTATCCCAAAGTCTCTGAAAATCATGAAAGATGTCAAAATGCTCTTTCACTCGTGCAAAATGCAACTTTCTGTGACCCGTTTAAACTTGTAACAACGTTTCTGCAGTGAAGTTTATCAGAGCTACTGGGTTTTCCCCAGCAATACCATTGCTTTCGATGGGGAAAATTGAACTGCTTTTTGCTAATTTTGTCCACATCATAAAATGTCCTGTTATAAAAAGTCATAGCACACTGTTACTGATCCAGACGTACATTGTGATGTATAGTTTGAATGCAACAAAGTTTATGCTCAATCATCCAGGTATAAAATCCAATAATTCTCAGTCAAGTCATCTGGACAGTTTCTTTTTTATAGAGGCGTTTCGCCCTCTATCCGGAGGACTTCATCAGTCTGAGGAGTTCAAACTGGTTGGTCCACATGAGGTGTTTACTGCTTGGTGGGGAAACAGTTTACTCAACTCCTCAGACTGATGAAGCCTTCCGGATGGGTGAAACGTCTCTATAAAAATAGAAACTGACCAGATGACCTGACTGAGAATTATTGGATATACAGTAGTTTGCATGATTTCAAAAGCTTCAAGGTGTAAAAACAGACAGAATTCACGACTAAGATACATATAAAATGTAATTTGTCACATTGTTCAGAGGTTTTCCAGCACAGGCAACAGGTTTTCTCCACAGTTTTGTTTTGCATCGTCTACGACCTCAACACAACCCTGATCCTGAAGCTAGTATCTTACTTTGCTGTGGTTTTTGGGAGCAAACGACAAACATCATTTTCAACGGAGGGTTTCTCGTGTGAGTCACAGAACTTTGCTCTCATTTCACACGACTAATGCTCTTAAACTTACTCACACCTGTTCCTGATTAATCTCAGCTGTCTCCTACTGTCTCATCGACCTGAGTATACGTATCCTCCTGGCTTTCCCCCCTTGATTTGTTGAGTCATACTGGTTTGTTTATCGATGTGTGGGATTTAAGGATTGAATATCCAGAGCAAAAGGACTGATCATGAACAACTCAGAGATTCAGTGCTTTTATTTACAGTGGGTATTAGTTCAGGAAGTATCAGGAACCCTGGAGAGCAAGAAGATGGGTCAGGTCCAAAGTTCTGTAATAAATGGTTATCAGCACATTCAGGGTTCTAACTAGTACCATATTTTCCACCTGATAAGTCTCACCTCTCTATAAGTACGGATGACACAACAGTGGTAGGTCTCATCAGCAACAACGATGAGACGGACTACAGGAACGAGGTGAGCCGCTTGGCCTTGTGGTGCGGACACAACAATCTCACTCTCAACGTGGAGAAGACAAAGGAGATTGTCGTGGACTTCAGGAAGAGGGATGCACAACATGCCCCTCTGACCATCAACAGCACCGCAGTGGAGAGAGTGGACAGCACCAAGTTCCTGGGAGTGCACGTCTCGAAGGACCTGTCCTGGAGCAGGAACACTGCAGCACTGGCCAAGAAGGCTCACCAGCGCCTCTACTTTCTCCGCAAGCTGAAAAGGGCTGGAGCTTCAACCCCCATCATGTGCACCTTCTACAGAGGTGCCATAGAAAGTGTCCTGACCAGCTGCATCACGGTGTGGTTTGGTGCATGTACTGCATCCTGCCGCAAGAGCCTCCAGCGCATCGTGAGAGCAGCTGAGAAGATCGTCGGCACCTCCTTCCCCTCACTGCAGGACTTACACAGCAACCGCCTCACTCGGAAAGCCCTCTGCATGGCAGGTGATCCCACACACCCACTACACAGCTGCTTCAGACTGCTGCCATCAGGGAGGAGACTGAGGAGTCTCCAGGCTCGAACCAGCAGACTGAGAGACAGCTCTGTTCATCAGGCAGTCAGGATGCTAAACACTCTGCCTGCTCTGCCTCCCCTCCCATTTGAACTGCCTTAACACAAAAAACTTTCTCACACATTACCACACAACACAAAGATTTTAACACTGGACTCTGTGTCATCAAACGGGTTATTCACTAAACTCTCGGTCATGTGCTCATTCAGTTTGCACTACTTCTCATATTTGCACTAATGTTTGTATTACATTACTGCCTATAGTCATACTACTGTTTACATTCACTGTTTACATTTATTAATACGGTTTACATTTATTACTACTGTTTTACATTTATTACTACTGTTTACATTTACACTACTTTTATATCTACACTACTGCTGATACATATACAGTATTCTCTGACTAGCCTTATCTAAGGATGCCCAATGTGCCTTATGTGCCTTACTGCATATGCCACTTTGCCTCTATACCAACATCAACTACCTCATACATATACTGTGTACATTAACTCATATGCTGCTTTGCCACTCTTTGCAAATGTCAATGCTAGAACCTTCAGTTTATTTTATAGATATACTTTTTATACTTTTTATACTACTATGCAAAAACTCAGGACAGTATTACACTTTTATTATTTCATTTTGCTTATGTTCNTGCATCACTGTGTGGTTTGGTGCATGTACTGCATCCTGCCGCAAGAGCCTCCAGCGCATCGTGAGAGCAGCTGAGAAGATCGTCGGCACCTCCTTGCCCTCACTGCAGGACTTACACAGCAACCGCCTCACTCGGAAAGCCCTCTGCATGGCAGGTGATCCCACACACCCACTACACAGCTGCTTCAGACTGCTGCCATCAGGGAGGAGACTGAGGAGTCTCCAGGCTCGAACCAGCAGACTGAGAGACAGCTCTGTTCATCAGGCAGTCAGGATGCTAAACACTCTGCCTGCTCTGCCTCCCCTCCCATTTGAACTGCCTTAACACAAAAAACTTTCTCACACATTACCACACAACACAAAGATTTTAACACTGGACTCTGTGTCATCAAACGGGTTATTCACTAAACTCTCGGTCATGTGCTCATTCAGTTTGCACTACTTCTCATATTTGCACTAATGTTTGTATTACATTACTGCCTATAGTCATACTACTGTTTACATTCACTGTTTACATTTATTAATACGGTTTACATTTATTACTACTGCTTTACATTTATTACTACTGTTTACATTTACACTACTTTTATATCTACACTACTGCTGATACATATACAGCATTCTCTGACTAGCCTTATCTAAGGATGCCAAATGTGCCTTATGTGCCTTACTGCATATGCCACTTTGCCTCTATACCAACATCAACTACCTCATACATATACTGTGTACATTAACTCATATGCTGCTGTGCCACTCTTTGCAAATGTCAATGCTAGAACCTTCAGTTTATTTTATAGATATACTTTTTATACTTTTTATACTACTATGCAAAAACTCAGGACAGTATTACACTTTTATTATTTCATTTTATGCTTATGTTCATTGGGTGTTTGGTGTTTCAGTGTTGGTGTAAATTTTCATACTTTTATACTACTATGAAAAAACTCAGGACAGTGTTACACTTTTACTATTTTATGCTTATGTTTATTAAATGTTTTAGTGTTTAGATGGTTACTGTTGCACCGAGGGACTGAGAGAAACGCAATTTCAATCCTGTGTATGTCCTGTACATATTGCAGTTCTGACAATAAAGTTGACTTTGACTTTGAAAGTCGCTTTGTCCAATTATTGGCAATAAATTGGAAAAATCCATAAACGTGTCGCACCTCTATTTAAGTTGCATCCATTATGTGTCACCGCTACGCGACGCGTTAGCGCCTCATTTGCCCTGCTACAAATGGCGGCCACAGGAGCGAGCGCGCACGGAAGGACTTTACAAGATTAACACGGTAAAAACAATTATTTGTTTGCTGAAAATTATAGCAAAGATGTGTCTTAGCTGAACTTTTCCTTAATAAATGAACGCAATTGTCAAATCAGCTGGATTAAAAAAAGTATTTCGCCACGTGCACGCGCGCAGGTGGGACGGCTTTATTTCTTTAAAATTTAGCTAAATAAACGCTTAAAAAATATATTTCTTAGCTGACATTATAGCACAAGGGTTCCTGAGCTTAACCGTTCCTTAATAAATTCACAAAATGGTCAAATCTGCTGGATTTAAATTGTTTCGCTTTGACGTCTTCCAAACCATCGCGTGCACTGTGAAAATAAATTTAAAATAAATCGAATTTTAGCTCAAACAACTCCAACAGCTAACATTTGTATATGAACACCAAATAATTACTTTCTGTAAGTTTAAAGAAAATCCGATGAGTGGTTTATGAGCTATTTGCTAAAAAAATGCAAGGAAAAAACCCGAAGCCAACCGCGACACATTTACGTCTATAAAACATCAAATTTTATCTCAAACATCTCATAAGTCATAGGCTCATAGGGGCCGAGATGGTGTAGAGGCAGGGCAGCCGGCTCAGGACCAGAAGGACTCGGGTTCGATCCCCGGTCACGGCATACCTCGTTGTGTCCCTGGGCAAGACACTTAACCCCGAGTTGCTCCCGGTAAGACAGGCAGCGCCTTGCAAGGTAGTCTACCGCTACCGGTGTATGAATGTGTGTATGAATGGGTGGATGGTTGGTACTGTGAAACGCTTTGGGGCCCCTCAAAGGGGGCTGGATAGCGCTATATAAATAAGCTCCATTTACCATTTACCATAAAGCTAGTCAGTTGTAAATGTCCATACAGTGATTACATTCTGTACGTTTGATAAAAATCTGTCCTGTGCTTCTTGACTTATCTTGCTAACAAACACTGAGCTAACAGTAGTTACCTCCAGAGCAGGGGGCCGGGCAGCGACAGAGTCAGTCCGACCAGAGGAGGCTGCCTTCGGACACATGAGGTGGGAACGGTCAGTGTACCCTAGCAGCCAAAAGTGTTACTGCACCATTTTTTGCCAAAATGAAAAACGGTCATATCTGAGCCAAAAATTGGTCTAAAAATATGGGGGGAAATCCATAAACAAGTCTCACCTCTCTAAAGATGGCCGCGCTCAGACCAGCCGCAGCTTCATGGGCTCCCGGTTCATCCCCAGTTTTTAGTAATTTTAATAGTGTTTTTGTACCTGACTCTGCGCGTTTTTTGCGGGTGAATTATAGCCGAACTGAACTGCTAAGAATCGGAGCGGATTTACCACAGGGCACAGCTGATATCAGCAACGAACTCAAATCAGAGCTCGGAAGATTGGAGCTGTTAAGAACATCTTTCTGGAAGCAGATGCGCTCCGGTTCACGCTCCAGGGGAAAGAAAAGGAAGCGGTGCTCCCGAGGAAAGAAGCGGGGCTGCCGAGCAGGAATTATGACGAGACTGCGGGCAGACGCTAAAACCGGGAGACCCCCGATGCCGGCTCTTTTTCTGTCCAACGTACGCTCGCTGGACAACAAAATGGATCTACTTCGTTTGAGAGTGACCACGTCGGAGGAGATGAGGAGGTGCTCTGTGCTCTGCCTGACAGAAACGTGGATCTCTGAGGATACACCGGACTCTGTTTATGAGCTGGAAAATAGACTCTTTTTCAGAATGGACCGGTGCACCAAGACTACGGGGAAAACACGAGGCGGTGGTGTTTGTATTTACGTGCACAAAGATTGGTGCTCGAACTGTGCTGTGATCAAAAGGCTTTGTTCAGCTGCTGTGGAGCTCATAACAGTAGGGTGCCGTCCGCACTACCTCCCCCGCGACTATTCTGTGATTCTAATCACTGCTATTTACATAGCCCCTGATGCTAATGCTAATGACGCCCAGGGAGAAATTCATGACTTACTCACCTCGCTGCAGTGTAAATATCCTGAGAGGCTCTTCATTGTTTCTGGTGACTTCAATCACGTAGATTTACAGGTCTCCCTCCCAACCTTCAATCAGCACGTTTTAACAAGAGGAAATAAAACGCTTGACCAAGTCTACACTAATGTGAAGGGGGCGTACACGGTAGAGGTGTCGTTTCTTCGCCCGAGCCCTACCCTACCCGAGCCCTACCCGACTTCGGGTAGGGTAGGGCCATATTTTTGCGTTTGATTGGCGGGCCGGGTCGGGCTCGGGCTTTGATGTGGTTTTTTTTAATCATACAGCACAAACAAAACTAAATAAAAATGCACACAATATAAAATTGTTTTAATCTGCTTGTAAAGAATATAAGGCAGTAAGTTTACTGATGAGGAAATAATTAATAGAGTGAATTTAGATGGTGAAAACCGCAGCGCAGCCACTAAATTGCGCAACTCAGCCCCGCTCACCAGCTGACGTGCGTCAGGTGCGGCGCACACTGCTCTCATCTGCGGCGGAACAAGTTGCCGCACCTGAACTTCCTGAAGCTTCAGATTTATTTGGCAGGTTCACAGCTGAAGAGGCTGCGCAGCTGACGGCCGCTCCGGCCGGCGCAAACAAAGCCATCTTGATATATGCGCGTTTTATTTTGTTCATGTTTGTGCAGTTCTTATAAATATATTTGTGATACTTTTTATTGTTCTTTATCACTGTTACTGTTATAATTCAAGCCAGGTTGTGCACTTTTTAGCGCTTAATAAAGCTTAATAAATAAACGTAGTGTTTTTTTTTTTTTTTTTTTTTATCGGGTAGGGTCGGGTCGGGCGGTGATTTCTAGGAAATGAGCGGGCTCCCTCGGGCTTGGGTAATTAAACTAAGGGCTCGGGTAGGGTAGGGCCGTGGATTTCCGGCCCTATGACAGCTCTAGTACACGGTGAAGCCACGCCCACCGCTCGGGGCTTCCGATCACTGCGCTTTGATCCTGGTCCCAAGACAGCTTCCCCCGCTGAGACGCTCCAAGCCGGAACAAAGAGAGATCAAACTGTGGCTTCAAGATAGTACCTCCATGCTGAAAGACTGGCCCTCATGCACGAACCGGTCGTACGCACAGATTTGTTCTTATACTGTTCGTACGAGTGATTTAGGATCATTTGTGGCATTCAACAATGTTTTCGTATCCTACGAATTTTTTCAGATACGAACAGAATTTACGAGTGGTCCGGACCTGTCGTATATTTTAGGAGCGTCAGTCTGCTGTCATCCAGACGGGATTTCTCCACTAATAACTTCATATTTCGTTATTTAGAAAATATTTTGAGTTTAAAAAAGTCACGCACCACAATTGTTTTTGACAATAGGTTATTCTGTTTGAACTAGAATTATAATTTTAAGTTTAATTTGTCTGGTGTGTCGCGCAGGCTTCAGTGAGTCGTGCGCTCCCCTTGGTCATCAAAGCCCTCCTCATATTAACACCCAGGTACATAAAATCCCCATACACCGCCGCAGAACAAGTACGAATTAAGACTGATTTTCATGCTATTGCTGGACTGCTGTGCGAACACCATCGGAGCAATAGATTATTATATCTGATTCGAAATATAACCTGCAGAATGTGGCTGCGCGATGACCAGGAGGAGCGCGCATGAGAGAAGCTGCTGACCCAACACGTCCTCATGCCTGACTCCAGGACGTGTTGGCTGAGCGCGCGCTGCTCTCCACCGTGCGTCCCTCTCAGCCACACATAAAAAAGAAGTGCCCAAAGAACCGATCTGTTCCGAGCCGAGTGGAACCTGCGCGTGTGTGCCACCCCCACCTCCTCTTCCCCCCTCCTCCGCCTCCATCACTTCGCCCTCAGCTCCGTGCGCCGCGTTGTGCAGGCGATGGAGCCGTGGGCCGCGCGCACTGAAGAACCGAGCTGCTATGGAGGAGAAGCGCGGTGTGGGGGGGGGCAGGCGTCTAGACCAGTGAGACCAGCAGACCCACCAGTCTGGACCACTTTCTGCGACACACGTGCACTCTGAGTCCAGGAACAGGGGTTTTTGTTTCCAACATCGCACAGAAAGGATGCGGGGCTTTGTGCTGCATAACATGTTGGCACGCATCTTGCGCAGCGTGGCATTTATTGACCATCCATCTCAGACTATTCCTTGACCACTCCTGTCTGTGCTGCGGCGATGTTTGAAGCCATTTTCAGATCAAACCATTTATTCTTGATTTCTGATACTGGACGACCCACGGGAGACAAAAGATATGCACTACAATATTAATATGAAGTTAACTGTAGTTTCGAGACATTTTAATGCTTCTGTTCAAAACCACATCCGACACTTGCGGGGGGGTGGGGGGTAGCGGTGCCACTCTTCTGAATAAGTGAAACTATAATGTAACACAGTAAAATTAAAGATATTTGACCATCCGACACTTGCGGGGGGTGGGGGTAGCCGCGCCAGCAGAACTCCGAACGCGTGAAGTTCCTCCTTTTACTTCTTGAGTTTGAATGAATGGATACTTCCTGCTGTCAGAAGGCAGGAAACGTGGCCTTATATGGTGTTTTGAGGGGTGGGAATTATGTAAATGACCTCCCGCGTGCACGAGCAGGTGAATAGAACAGGTGGGATTCATCATTATTTACACAGCTCATATACACACGTTTCCTGTGGATAGACGACTTTGTTGGATCTGACGTGGCATGTTCGTACGAACACTCCGTACGAACAAAAGTAGGAGAAATTTAGGATGAGAATACGAACATTTTCGTGCATGAGGGCCACTGTTTTGAGAAGACAAACTGGTCTGTCTTCAGGGAGGCAGCTACGAATGGGAGTTCAGTGGATCTGGAACTTTACGCGTCCTCAGTTCTGGGTTACATCAGCACATGCTCTGAAAATGTATCCATAAAAAAATATGTTAAATCTTACCCCAACGAAAAACCCTGGTTAAATAAAGAAGTCCGCACCCTGCTAGCAGCCAGGGACACTGCATTCAAGTCCGGAGATACAGAGGAGCTGAGAAAGAGCAGGAAAGAACTGGTTGATGGCATTAAGAAGGCCAAGGCCACGTATGCACAGAGGATCGAGGGACAGTTCACCTCACAAGACCCACGGAGCATGTGGAAGGGCATCAAATGCATAACAGATTACGAAACATCTCTAGACTTCGCCCATCCCTAACTTTTTCCGATGCTGAGAAGCTCGTCCATGCTTTTGTCTCCTCCAGGCTCGACTACTGCAACTCCCTGTTTATTGGAATCCCTGGCAAAAACCTTCAGAAACTTCAATATATTCAAAACAAGTGCTGCAGCAAGGATCTTGTTGCGAGTTCGTAAATTTGAACATATTACGCCCATTCTTCATAACCTTCATTGGCTTCCTGTCGCCTACAGAATTCAGTACAAAACTGCTCTCATTACACATCAATGCTTACATGGAACTTCACCAGATTATCTGAAGGATATTCTTATTCCACACTCATCCACCCGGTCGCTGCGGTCACAGAACAGTAATCTCCTTCACATTCCGAGAACCAAATTAAGGACCATGGGAGACCGGGCTTTCAGTGTGGCTGCCCCCCGCCTGTGGAACTCTCTTCCTGACTGTCTGAGGGTCCCACAGTCTGTGGTTGACTTTAAGAGCGGCTTGAAGACCTTTCTTTTCAACCGAGCATACTCTGCCTCCTCATGATTCTACTTTTGATCTTAGTTGATACTGTTATTGATTTTACTTGTTTTATTACTTGTTTTATTGACATTTAATTTCTGTTGCACCGTGTAGCACTTTGAGATTTTCATTAATGAAAAGTGCGTTATAAATTGAATTCATTATTATTATTATTATTAACAGATTACAAAGGCAAGAACAAACAATGCCCCAGGGACCCATCTCTGCCTGATGCCCTCAATAAGTTTTATGCACGTTTTGAAGATCCAAACAGACCAGCTAGCACCAGACTCACCTCATCACCAGATGAAGAGCATCTCAGAGTGACCGCAGCAGAAGTGAGAGGCAGTCTCAGAAGGATCAACCCTCATAAAGCAACCGGACCAGACAACATCCCAGGGAAAGTTCTGAAGGAATGTGCGGACCAGCTCTGTGAGGTGCTGGCTGACATCTTCACCACCTCACTTGCACTGGAGTCAGTTCCCACCTGCCTGAAGACCGCGACCATCATCCCAGTCCCAAAGAGCTCCACAGTGACTGGTCTGAATGACTATAGACCGGTGGCCCTCACCCCGATAGTCGCTAAATGTTTTGAGAAACTGGTCATGTCCCACATCAAGACAACCGTCAACATCAACGAGGACCCTCATCAATATACCATACCATACCATACCAACTTTATTTATAGAGCACTTTATGCACCCAACAGGACCAAAGTGCTGTACACACAATCACAAAATACAATACAATCATAAAATGGAAGGGACTAAAAACAGTACTAAAATAATAAATTATGAATACAATAAAACAATAAAACAAAGTTAAAACATCTCAGATTGTACCAAAAGCCAAAGAAAAAAGATGGGTTTTAAGAAGAGACTTAAAAACAGCAAGTGAAGAGGCCTGTCTTATGTCTAATGGGAGGTCATTCCAGAGCTTAGGAGCTACCACAGAGAAAGCACGGTCCCCTCTAAGCTTGCGCTTTGTCCTCGGTACCCTCAGAAGCAACTGGTCAGCTGACCTGAGCGAACGAGAGGGTGTGTAGTAATGCAGCAGCTCTGACAGGTATGGAGGGGCATGGCCATTTAGAGCTTTAAAAGTAAATAAAAGTATTTTAAAATGAATCCTGTAACGCACCGGTAACCAGTGCAAAGATGCCAAAACAGGGGAAATGTGATCAAATTTTCGTGTACCTGTTAAGAGTCGTGCAGCTGCATTTTGAACCCTCTGAAGCTGGGAAGTACACAGATCACTAATACCAACATAAAGTGAATTACAGTAATCCAGCCGTGTGGTCACAAATGCATGGATTGCTGTTTCAAAGTGCTGTCTAGGAAGGATGGCTTTTACTTTGGCTAGCTGCCTCAAATGAAAAAAGCTGGATTTTACAACTGCTTTAATCTGAGACTCCAGCCTAAGACCAGCATCCAGCTTGACCCCTAGATTTGTAACAACTGGCCGGACATACTGAGCCAAGGAGCAATCGGACAGAGAGTCTTCAGTCGAATTGCCAAAAATCACCACCTCTGTTTTGTCTTCGTTAAGTTTTAAGAAGTTTAGGGCCATCCAGGCCTTCAAATCTTCCAAACATAGGAACAGAGACCGAAGAGAGGCTGAGTCTGCTTTCTTTAAAGGTACGTAGATCTGTGTGTCATCTGCATAACAATGAAAAGCAATCCCGTATTTCCTAAAAACAGAACCAAGCGGAAGGATGTACAACAAAAATAAAAGAGGGCCCAAAACTGAGCCCTGCGGAACACCACATGAGAGTGGAGCAGAGGAGGACCTATGTCCATCAAGACAGACACAAAAAGTACGCTTGGTCAGATAAGATTTAAACCAATCTAAGGCTATATGACCAATGCCCACCCACTGTTCCAAACGTGTGATTAAAATGTTGTGATCCACTGTGTCAAACGCAGCTGATAGATCCAACAACACCAAAACAACGCAGTCACCAGAATCAGTCGCCAAGAATATATCGTTAAAAACTTTTAAAAGAGCTGACTCTGTGCTATGAAATGATTTAAAACCGGACTGAAAAACCTCTAAAATATTATTTTCAATGAGATAGGCCATTAGCTGATTATAAACTACCTTCTCAAGAATTTTCGAAACGAAGGGCAATTTAGAAATTGGTCTGTAGTTCGCCAGGACAGCAGTATCCAAGTTTGATTTCTTAATTAGAGGCTGGACAACTGCATGTTTCAGATTTTCAGGAACAGCACCTGAGGACAGGCTACTATTCACAAGAGCAAGGATCGAAGGACCTATAGTAAGAAAAACCTCATTGAATAGTCGAGGTGGAATAGCATCGTCTGGAGAACCAGTTGGTTTTAAGTGGCTAACGACCTCCTGCAGGGAATGCAAAGTCACACATTCAAAGCTATGAAAAATAGCAGAGCAAGGCACAGTATCTACAGGGTCATGAACAGTGGGTATGATCTGGGCCCTAATAGAAGTGACTTTCTCAACAAAGAAGTGTAAGAAACTTTCACAGAGAGCAGGGGAAGTCTCCACAATAGCACCATGTGGGGCATTTAAAACAGAATTAATAGTTCTAAATAAAACAGCAGGATTGTGACTGTTAGATACAATGATATTAGTCAGGTATCTTCTTTTGGCATCTTTTACAGTCCTTTGATAACAGCGCCAACATTCCTTCAATATTTGGAGTGACACCTGCAAGTTATCATGGGTGAGTGATAACTTGCAGGTGTCACTCCAAATCAATATGCATACCGCGAGAACCGATCAACAGAGGATGCCATCTCCTCTGTGGTCCACACTGCTCTCACCCACCTGGATCAGAAGGACTCATACGTGCGTGCTCTTTGTGGACTTCACATCTGCCTTCAACACCATGATCCCCCAAACTCTGATAGACAAACTATCTACACTTGGACTAAGCCCCTCCATTTGTAACTGGGTACTAGACTTCTTAACAAACAGACCACAGTCCGTGAAGATCCACAACTTCTCCTCCTCCACCATAACCCTCAGCACTGGCTCTCCTCAAGGATGTGTGCTGAGCCCTCTTCTGTTCACTCTGCTCACATATGATTGTACAGCCACACTTCCAGGCTGTCATATTGTTAAGTTTGCAGATGATACAGCGGTGGTGGGATGCATCACAAACAATGATGAGTCCAGCTACAGACAGGAGGTGGAACACCTGGAGAGCTGGTGCAAAGAGAATAATCTTCACATGAATGTGAAGAAGACAAAGGAGATGATTGTGGACTTCAGAAGGAACAAACACACCCACACCCCACTGAACATAGGTGGATCTGCGGTGGAAGTGGTCTCCAGCTACAAATACTTGGGTGTACACTTGAATGATAACCTCAGCTGGAGCAACAACACCACCAGCCTGATCAAGAAAGGTCATCAGAGACTCTACTTCCTCAGACGGCTGAGACGAGCTGGTCTGAGCAGCCCAGTCCTCACCTCCTTCTACAGGTGTGCAGTGGAGAGCATCCTGTGCTCCAGCATCAATGTGTGGCATGGAGGCTGCACAGTTGCAGAGAGGAAAGCTCTACAGAGAGTGGTGAAGGCTGCACAGAAGTCTGTTGGAGTCAGTCTCCCCACCATCACAGACATTTACACCTCCAGATGCAGGAAAAGAGCCACCTGCATCATGAAAGACCTCACTCACCCAGCACACTCACTCTTTGCCCCACTCCCCTCAGGACGGAGGTTGAGGAGCATCAAATGTAGAACCACTAGACTGAGGAACAGCTTCTACCCTGAGGCTGTTAGACTCATGAATAAATAAATAATAAGAATAAACACTGCAAAATATCACATCATGCTGATGCTGATCTGTTTTCTTGTTGCTGTGTTCATCTGTGTTCATCTGTGACCATCTGCTCATACAGACTCATGTTCGTGCTGCTGTTTATAATGATGTTTTTCTTTCCACTACATTAGGGCTTAGTGTATTACTAGTTGATGTTTCTCTTAGTTAATTCTAGATGTTATTACTGTTTTTCTCTTGCATTTGTTGTTGGATGTAACTGGGACCCCGTGTACATAATCTCATTTTCATCACATGTACCACATGCGGTGCAAATGACAATAAAGACTCTCTGACTCTGATTACAGCAAACCCTCGACCTACGTCACCTGCGACCTACGGCAACTCAGACTTACGATTTTATCATATTTAATAAAAATATGATTAAAAAAAAAAATTATTATTATTATTATTATTTTTTTTTTTATGTTATTAATTTCATGTGTATAGCACTTTGTTGCAGCTGTGGTTGTTTTAAATGGCTTTATAAATAAAGTATAATTATTAATATTACGTTTTAATTACAATTTGATCGTATTTACGCAACTTCCGGTCGTTTCCGGTCGCCATTTTACAACAGAACTGCGCTCAATGGAGCTCCAGAGGCTACTGTCAGCTGGCTCCGTGTGCCCGATCAGGGTTGCCTCATACGGATAAATTAGCTGGAAACACTCGGTC
The DNA here is from genome assembly GCA_038048925.1 of Garcialebias charrua. NCBI lineage: Eukaryota > Metazoa > Chordata > Actinopteri > Cyprinodontiformes > Rivulidae > Garcialebias > Garcialebias charrua. The sequence goes on along the minus strand of JBBPBX010009128.1, from coordinate 11,882 downwards.
AACTCTGTGGACGTCTCAGGCCCGGAGGAGCAGCCGCGGATCGCCCCGCGATGGCTCCAACAACTTCGCCCGACATGCTAACGACAGCAGCTAACAGAGCAGCAAACACAGGCGAAGACACCGAGCCGACATGCCGCGGAGGGGCCATCTACGGCCGGGAGCTCGCCGCAAATGTCCGCCTGGCAGTCGGGGGACACCGAGCTAACGCGGAGATACAAAGCCGACAGCCTTTTTGAATGAACTGACATGCTAACCATTGCTGCTAACCGTAGCTAACGCCGAGCTTGTTTTGGATGGAGGACATCGCGGAGAAACGGCTTTCAGTAAGTTTTTTTTTTTTCTGGCTCCAAATGTATGAAGTTAAGAAGCTAACAGTCCTTCTTTTAAACAGTTTTGACCACGTGTGTGCGTGTGGAGCGTAAGGAAGCTGGGGGAGCTCGGACGGGTGCGAGCTGATGCTAAAAGACGAAGGCAGGCTTTGACCAGCTCAAAGTAAGACATTATATTTTTTATTTATTGTACAGTATTCATTTACTGTACAGTTCTGTGCATGTTTATGGCCTAGTATGTCTGCTTGTTCAGTCTCATGCCATTAAATATGTGTGCGGCGCTCCGTTAGCGGTATAGCCGCGACCTATGTCAGAAACGCGGACCTACGACAGGCAGGTGTTTTTGGTCCGCGAGGTACGACAAAATCGACCTAAGTCACACACGTAGGTCCCTATCCCTGACGTAACTCGAGGGGTACCTGTAGTCGCAGGGCATGCAAATTAGGCAAAAAGGTGTGACTTATAGACCGGTAATTACGGTAGATGGTTGCTTCACTGGTTATGTTCCTGTACAATCATGAGAAGGTCTAGTAAACTCAGAAGGGTGTGTGGTAGGAGGTGAGCAGCTGCAGCGTGCACAGGTAGGTTTCCAGAGGTTCACTACCCTGGAGGCATGAACAGGGAGGGAAGTCATCAGGTGCCTGGAGAAACATTGCTTGCAGGTGTGGTAGTATGGCGCCCTCTAGTGGCTAAAGAACAGATGTGGAAACACGAACTCCCACAGGACTTTTGTTTTTAGTGTTCTGTTGCTCTTTCAGCACAATTAGTTTTGAATATGATTTTTTTTGTTCCTTCTTTGAGTCCTCGAGTAACTCCTGGTGAACTCTAATGCAAGTTTTACCCAAAGCCTGGCGAGTTGGGAGTTACGTTAAACTCTAAACAATCATTTGTTGATGTAGACATATGTTAGAAGCATGAAAACACTGAAAAGTAACGTACCTGTACTTTGACAGATGTTCTGGCTTTAGAAAATGAAGATGATGTTTTCGATGAAGGTTCTCCCCATGGCGACGCCGCGACACTCCTGAAGTTTTTGTGTCCGTGTTGTGTGTTTCGGTGGCTGATGTGGGATCACGTGTCCGAGTGATTCAGAGCGCGGCCACCTGACTGGTTTCCATAGCAACATGGATGATGGGGTGGGCTGAACAGAAAGAAGAAAAGACAGAGGGGACAATCTGAAGCACACACATACACACACACACATCCGTGTATTGGCATCAAACTGAGGACATTGTATTGAATTCCATTCATTTTTGTTACCCTGACATTTTCCCTAAACTTAACCATTACTGTTCTATAGCTAACCCTAACCTGAACCAAAACTTAATTCACACCATACCTCTAAACCTAACTAGTAAAGCACAGGAGAGCTGCAAATAAAGTGAGGACCTTGACCTCACTTATAGTAACTATGTCACAAATGGTCCTCACTCTGTAGTATATACAAGTACACACACACACACACACACACATTTTGTATCCACGCAACAGTCCTCAGCTGTTTCTGGTCTGACACAAAGGAGATGGTGAGTTTGTTCAGTGGAAATACTGAATGAGATTTTCTCATCCACAGAGGAATGAATGAATGAATGAATGAATGAATGAATGAATGAATGAAGACAACACCTCTGAAGATGATAAAGCTGCTGAACAGAGGCAGGTTTCAGAGTGTTATGTTCTTCATCTCCCTGCAGGACCAGCGCTGCCTCAGAGGCTCCACAACAAACTGGATCCATTCAAGACGTACAAAAACAAAACTGTCCACCCAGAAACTGCTGTTGAGCGTGGGACAAAGATTAAAATAAAATGAACCCAGTTAGGCGATTAACTTTTGAACATTTGACGATTCCTCAGTCTTAAACAAATGGAGGCTAAACATTGAACCAGATTTGAATACAAAATATGTAAATGAGCAGAGTATTGTTGGGCGTTTTTAAGTTTAGGAGTCAGAAACATGTAGGTACCATTTTGTAAACCATAAAAAAAAAATAGACACGAAAACATCTTGTTTTTAACCAGAGTGAGGAGCAAACTGGAAGCAGTGGCCCCACTGCTTGCATGCAGTAAAGTTACAATTTATTGAATATAAATACAAATACAGTAACAATAAACAAATATATGAATTATAAATGTTTGTGTAAATAACTTGCTGCAGACACAAAATGATACATGCATAAGTAAAAGGAATATGGCAAAGAAGCTGTACCCCACTGAGCATCTGAAACACCAGCTGACTATGGGTAAAGGTGGAGGTGAACACTTTGCTTAATCCAATTTTCATTTGGATTTACTTCTGGTTTTCTTTATGCAGGCTGAAATTTGCTTTTACTGAAACTCTCTGACCACCGTTCTCTGCAGTAACAACATCAAGCTATTAAAACTTAAGAAACCAGTGAAACGCAAAACGTCTGACTGTTTCATATTTATGAAGCTTTTTGTTATTTATTCAGTAAACACGAATAAATCAAAGACATCAAGGGATGTCTGAGAAACAGAACCTTGATGTGTATTTCCAAAACTTTGTTAAAATTTGTCTTATTGGAAGAAAAAAAACCAGTGATTCTGATGCGAGATTTTACACCATACTAAACCCGGGTTGGGCCTCAAAACGGTTTTATTTGTGTTTAGCTAGTCTAGGATAGCAGTCATCCATTAATAAAATATAAATAGATGAATCAAACAATTCATAGATTACATAAGACAACATAAAGTAAATAAATACTGATGCACTACAGAATTCATGGTCTTCCTTTCAGTAAAAGCTCCTCTGCAGAGCTCAGGAAGGTAAACGACAGCAGCAAAGCTGTTGATTTAACTGAACAGTTAATAAAATATTAAACTCTGCTTTGTCCAAGCCATCTATTTTAACATTAAAATAAATTAAGAAGTGGAATTCACAAAATGCAAACCTAAAATTCCCAATTGTAGATGTTATGACCATGTTTGTCCACCAGGTGGCGCCAACTTGATAAAAATCATTAAAGTTGCCTTTTGTGTGAAAAACTAGTTTTACAGTTAAAGACCGAGTAAAGTAAAATTAAATGTGTGTTTTGAGTTTTTCACACGGCATAAATATGACATGAAATTAATTGAGCTACAATTTTGAGACTTTTTACTCATTTACAACATTACAATTATGACATTTATAAGGTTTATTGAAGAAAATATTGAAATTCACTTTACACGGTCTTTAAATATTGTTTAAGATCAAGTCAAAACCAGAACATGTGACATTTATCATCTACATGCATTAAATAACACCGTCCGTCTATAAAACATCTAAATGAGTCAAAGTTTCATATTGTCAGAGCTTCAGGCCGCGTAACAGTCCTGATTTTAAAAACTTGTGATTAAATTGCACGTTTGAAAAAGTTGAAGTGAGCAGAGGCAGAAGTGCTGATGTTTAAAACATCAGAAAAGTTCCTCGTCTAGTTTCACTTGCAGGTGTGTGTCTGTTGGCGTCTTGTTTTGTGGTTGCAGAGTCCTGTGGTTGGATGGGGAGTTCCTCCTGGCGTGGGGACTCCCGTGGGTGGTGTGACCTGGCAACAGACTAAAGATGCAGGAACTACCTGGTGGTCATGATGCACATGTAGAGTTAAGTAAACAGACTCTGAAACTGATGCACGTTGTCAGATTCATCAGGTTGGACTTCTTTGGTTGGCTGATCACGAGACCATCTGAGTAGTTCATGTTCATTCCCTTCAAATGGGAAGATAAACTAGTTTTCCCACTTGATGTTTCACATCTTTCCATTTCAAACCAGTTTGAAACTGATTCATTTCTGCAGCAGCTCCTTTGGCCTAATGACATTCTGACTCTGAAAATAATAAGCACTTACAAAACATGAAACAAACACATTTTCTACTAAATTTTGTTTTTTTCTCCTGTTTGTGTTCTAATCTACTTGTTCATTACTTAAACAAATCACTCATTCAGATGCGTTAAGGCTCACTAAGACCTAGGATGGAGGCTTCAGCTGATGATGAGCAGCTGGAGAAGCCGAGATAAGGAATATGGATGCAAGGGTGATGGAAATGACAGGTGTGTGTGTGTGTGTGTGTGTGTGTAGATGAGTCTGGGGTTAAAGGTGACTGTGAGGCTGTAATTGTGCTGAGATAGCTCAGTCTGCTCTGATTGATAAGCAAAACGAGGTTTAAGGTGCAGAGAAAAGTGCAGGAGGAAGAGGACTGCCAGGCTTTAATGGCTGAGAGGAGGTCTCATGAATAATGCAGTCCAACTCAGGTCTGTGGGGAAGCGGCAAAGCTTTAAGTGAGACTACGGAGGTCCAAATCCCTGATCAGCACATTAGGATGTTTTTCTTAATGGTTCAGACCTTACTCTATCGTTTCCCCTTCTTCTTCTTGAGTCAGCTGTTAAAACAGGAAAATAGGTTAAAGGATCCTCAATCGTTATATCAAATTATACGGCATGATTGTAGCAGTCCTTGAAGGAATGCATGTCACCTGGAGCTCACGTGATAAAATTTGAAGCAAAGATGTCACACCATCCGTTAGCACTCAAACCATGAGTAAGGCCTGACTTGAACTACGAGTATGGGATGACTTGAAGTATGGGATACTCAAAGTAAGAGTAAGGTATGACTCAACGTAAGAGTAAGGTATGACTCGAAGTATGAGTATGGTATGACTTGAAGTATGAGTATGGTATGACTCGAAGTATGAGTAAGGACTCAAAAGTATGAGTAAGGTATAACTCAGAAGTACGAGTATGGTATGACTCAGAAGTATGAGTATGGTATGACTCAGAAGTATGAGTAAGGTATGACTCAAAGTATGAGTATGGTATGACTTGAAGTATGAGTAGGGTATGACTCGAGTATGGTATGACTTGAAGTACGAGTATGGTATGACTTGACGTATAAGTAAGGTATGACTCGACGTATGAGTAAGGTATGACTCGAAGTATGAGTATGGTATGACTCGAAGTATGAGTAAGGTATGACTCAAAGTATGAGTAAGGTATGACTCGAAGTATGAGTAAGGTATGACTCGAAGTATGAGTAAGGTATGACTCGAAGTATGAGTATGGTATGACTCGAAGTATGAGTAAGGTATGACTCGAAGTATGAGTAAGGTATGACTCGAAGTATGAGTAAGGTATGACTCGAAGTATGAGTATGGTATGACTCGAAGTATGAGTATGGTATGACTCGAAGTATGAGTATGGTATGACTCGAAGTATGAGTAAGGTATGACTCGAAGTATGAGTAAGGTATGACTCGAAGTATGAGTAAGGTATGACTCGAAGTATGAGTATGGTATGACTTGAAGTACGAGTATGGTATGACTTGACGTATAAGTAAGGTATGACTCGACGTATGAGTAAGGTATGACTCGAAGTATGAGTATGGTATGACTCGAAGTATGAGTAAGGTATGACTCAAAGTATGAGTATGGTATGACTCGAAGTATGAGTAAGGTATGACTCGAAGTATGAGTAAGGTATGACTCGAAGTATGAGTATGGTTTGACTCGAAGTATGAGTATGGTATGACTCGAAGTATGAGTATGGTATGACTCGAAGTATGAGTATGGTATGACTCAAAGTATGAGTATGGTATGACTCGAAGTATGAGTATGGTATGACTCGAAGTATGAGTATGGTATGACTCGAAGTATGAGTATGGTATGACTCGAAGTATGAGTATGGTATGACTCGAAGTATGAGTAAGGACTCAAAAGTATGAGTAAGGTATAACTCAGAAGTACGAGTATGGTATGACTCAGAAGTATGAGTATGGTATGACTCGGAAGTATGAGTATGGTATGACTCAGAAGTATGAGTATGGTATGACTCGGAAGTGTGAGTAAGGTATGACTCAGAAGTATGAGTAAGGTATAACTCAGAAGTATGAGTATGGTATGACTCGAAGTATGAGTATGGTATGACTTGGAAGTATAAGTAAGGTATGACTCAAAGTATGAGCAAGGTATAACTCAGAAGTACGAGTATGGTATGACTCAGAAGTATGAGTATGGTATGACTCGGAAGTGTGAGTAAGGTATGACTCAAAAGTATGAGTAAGGTATGACTCAGAAGTATGAGTATGGTATGACTCGAAGTATGAGTATGGTATGACTCAGAAGTATGAGTATGGTATGACTCGGAAGTGTGAGTAAGGTATGACTCAAAAGTATGAGTAAGGTATGACTCAGAAGTATGAGTATGGTATGACTCGAAGTATGAGTATGGTATGACTTGGAAGTGTGAGTAAGGTATGACTCAAAAGTATGAGTAAGGTATGACTCAGAAGTATGAGTAAGGTATGACTCAAAAGTATGAGTATGGTATGACTCGGAAGTGTGAGTAAGGTATGACTCGGAAGTGTGAGTAAGGTATGACTCAAAAGTATGAGTAAGGTATGACTCAGAAGTATGAGTAAGGTATAACTCAGAAGTATGAGTATGGTATGACTCGAAGTATGAGTATGGTATGACTTGGAAGTATAAGTAAGGTATGACTCAAAGTATGAGCAAGGTATAACTCAGAAGTACGAGTATGGTATGACTCAGAAGTATGAGTATGGTATGACTCGGAAGTGTGAGTAAGGTATGACTCAAAAGTATGAGTAAGGTATGACTCAGAAGTATGAGTGTGGTATGACTCGAAGTGTGAGTAAGGTATGACTCAAAAGTATGAGTAAGGTATGATTCAGAAGTATGAGTATGGTATGACTTGAAGTATGAGTATGGTATGACTTGGAAGTATGAGCAAGGTATGACTCAAAGTATGAGCAAGGTATAACTCAGAAGTACGATTATGGTATGACTCAGAAGTATGAGTATGGTATGACTCGGAAGTGTGAGTAAGGTATGACTCAAAAGTATGAGTAAGGTATGACTCAGAAGTATGAGTATGGTATGACTCGAAGTACGAGTATGGTATGACTCGAAAATGTGAGTAAGGTATGACTCAGAAGTATGAGTAAGGTATGACTCAGAAGTATGAGTATGGTATGACTCGAAGTATGAGTATGGTATGACTTGGAAGTATAAGTAAGGTATGACTCAAAGTATGAGCAAGGTATGACTTGAAGTATGAGTATCGTATGTCTCGAAGTACAAAGTATGAGTAAGGTATGACTCGTTGTATGAGTATGGTATGACTCGAAGTATGAGTATGGTATGACTTGAAGTACAAAGTATGAGTAAGGTATGACTCAAAGTACAAGTATGGGAGGACTCAAAATTAGTATGGGATGACTTGAAGTATAAATATGGGATACTCAAACCAAGAGTGTTTATTTTAACTTTTATTTTAACAGGAAGAAATCCACTGAGACTAATACCGGAAATCTTTTTTACAAGGATGTCTTGGTATGTGACGACTCAAAGTATAAGTATATTTTACTTATACTGGTCAACAATAAGTAAAGTATACGGTACTTACACTGGCCACTAGTGAAGTAAAAGTTTGGGATGACTCAAAGTATAAGTATGGGAGAACTTTTAGCTACCTGGGAACCTGGTTTAGTTCAATGTCTGTAAAACAGCATTTTTTTGCATGTTGATAGAAAAACGTTCAAATATTTAAGCAGAATAAATGAAGCAAACAGATCTGAAGCTTTATTTATAGCAAGTGATTGCACTTTTTTCCGTCACGTTTGTTTTTTATTTGCCAAACTTGTAGTTTAAAGACATAAATGCCACACGAGGGTCATCTTTGGGTGGTAATCAATGACACGTTCCACATGAACACCACCTGCGTCCATGTCTCATTACGAGCTGGAGACTAAAATAGATATCACTAACAGGTTATTCTTGTCTCGTTTCCAAGCATACAGAACAGTAAACCACTCGCACGATAAACCTGTTGGCTATATGTCTATACGGTAATAATGATCCCTCAAGATTGATGTCTTCAGCTTCTTTCCTTTAAGTCAAAGTCAACTTTATTGTCAGATCTGCAATATGTACTGTACAGGACATACACAGGACCGAAATTGCGTTTCTCTCAGTCCCTCGGTGCAACAGTAAACATCTAAACATTGAAACACTGAAACATATAATAATAGACATAAGCATAAAATAGTAAAACTAACATTGTCCTGAGTTTTTTTGCAGTCAGACTGTGTTGTAAAATAAAATGGTTGTTTCGAACTGCATGCCTTCTGAAGGTCTTTCAAAGACCAAAAGTGGGTCTTTGTTTGCTTTCTCGCCAAATTCTCATTTAATTTTGATGCATAAATCAAATATAAAAAGGATCATAAACTCCATGGGCCATGTCATGTAGACACTAAAAAAAACTATGAAGCAGAAAAGTACTTTTAATTTGAAATGGACAATTTTATTAGAAGATAAGTTGCAAGCTAGCAACTTGCTTGATACCAGACACTACTGTGGTCAAATACAGTAATTTGTTCCCACATTTTTTTCATGGTCTAAAATAAATAAGATAGAATTTTAATAATTCAAAGAAATATTTTTTCAACAATAAGGTGACTCTCAAAGAGCTTTGAGCTAAAACCTTGACATGGGCTGATGCAGTCAGATCTTTGCTGGACTTTAAAACAAACTGGTTGTCTGCTGTAAATTTGCATGTTTAACACGTTTCTTAACATTTAAAGCCTAAACTGAAGCAATATGCGGTCTCAATCTGGTACCAGGACTTCACAGAAAGGAGAGAAAAAATAATAATACTTGGAAAGACCTGAAAAGTTGCACTGCCAGCGTACGGAAGACAATTAGTGCCACCGTCCAAAATTTCATTTTTTCCCCTAATTCTGACTTTTATTTCCTCCAAATTGATTTTTCCTCATAATTTGAGAAAATTCTGAAAATTTTCATGCGAGAAAAATCATAGTTCAAGAAATATTTTTTGGGCTCTACTCTTCCTCTATAAAAACTTCAGACCAAAGATCACTTTAAAATAATGTAGTGGTGGTTCAAAACTTCTACATAGTACTGTACAATCACTCAAATGTTTCTGTGCCGAGTTCAATTATTTTTTGTACGTTTCAACATCATTTGCTTGTGCAGTCCCTCGCTACTTTGTGGTTCATCGCGGACTCGCTGTATCGCGTTTTATTTTCTTCAAAGATTGGACATGACACACAATTGGCTGATTGATGGATCTGCATGGAATTTTTAATTTAAAATAATTTTAAATGATTTAGCACCTGTGTGCAGCTCACATCTGTGGGAGGAGCTTCCTCCTGCAGCTGATCAGCTGATCTCCGTGCAGAGCGGAGAAGTGGGCGTGGCCGAGAGTGCAGCCGGAGGCAGGGAGCTGAAATCATGACATTCTGTGATCTTTTATAGTGTGTTCAGTTTAGAAACATTGTTTAGAATATTGCAAGTGTGTGAGGTTTAAAACGTTTAAAATAATCTACTACTGGTACTTACTACAGTACTTGTACTATTCCTACATGAGGTTTTTCACTTTTCGCGGGGCTTCAGGGTGCGGATCCACTGAGATAAACGAGGGACTAATGTATAAACAATACATCACAAATCCACGTGTTTTTTTTATTCCTCATTTTTTCTTTCTTATAACAAGATATCTCTGTTTTGACAAATTAGTTGTCAGGTTAAAATATTTTGTTACCCCCCCCCCCAACTAAAAACCTCAAAGAACAAATTTGTTTAATCAGATCTAAAAGCATGACAACCACATTTCCAATTAAATAAAAATTAAATCCAACAATCCTGAATTTGCTTTTGTAGAACCTGTACAGAAACAATCAGCCAATAAATGTCTTTGAGATGAAAACACTACAAAACAAATGATTGCATAGTCTTTATTTGAATACATCTGCAGAGACAGGAGAGGGCTAAAAGGTAAACGTGCACAGAAATAAAGTTTATGAGATGTGAGACTTAATAACCGTAAACCAACAGAACCACCTCGTCTTCTTTCAGTAACAATAAGTTGACTTCAAATCCAAAAACAATCAAACTGCACCTTTTGATCAATAATCAACCCCATTAATCTAATTTTACCTTACCTGTTTTTGCACTAGTTCCACCACCTTAACTTTAATCCACACCCTGTTAACCTGCCACTATTATCATTACTGATTATTAATCTAACAAATTAATCAAAACCACACCACAGTATCCTGGTCCGCTTCGGTGCCGGTAAACTAAACAAATTTTCTTCATTAAATCAGACTGAAACACAGAGAGCCCTAATAATTATTGTGTTTTAGGCTTCTGTTGTTCCAAAAACAAAAAGAACATGAAGTTAAAACACAACTAGGTCAGGAAACTAGAAACTTAAACCTTTCTACTCAAATAACCCCCGTTTTTTTAAATAATGCACTAAAATGCCCCTTATGCTGAAGATTGTGCAGATGCCAACGAAGGATGGCTCAAAGGTTTTGCTCATCCTCATGGAAGCGGTGGAGGTGGTCAGCGTACCTGGAAAATAAAAAGAGGGATTCAGTTAATAAGCCTGAGGAACGACAGCCTCTCAGTTCTGATCCAAACTCACTTTTTGGCACAGAAAGCGGTGCAGTCTCTGCCGATGCTCTCGCTCCAGGCCGTCTTGTACAGCACCTGGAAAATCCCAGATGAAGAGGTGAATCCAGTCACTTCAGCCATGAAGAACGAGTTACATTAGAAGGACGGAAAACTCACCAAGAAGACCAAACAATGCAGAAACAGGGTGTAAAAGAAGGCGATGGTTCTGGCCATCTTGTTGGAGAGGATCACGCGTCCCTGAAAGACAGACAGACAGAAGACGTCAGGGCTGGACGTGGACTCGACACCGGCGCGTCTGAGGGAGCTCCAGGCTCACCAGGCCAAGAGTGGCTTTATCCCAAGGACTGAGGCTCAGGTATCGGCGCTGACGCTCCTGCAGACAAACACAAACACGATCACGGCTTGAAAAACAAACATTTAGCTCTACAAGTCAATTCATAATGAAGATAAATGAGGACAAGTAGTCGCACAAGTGTACAAGATTTATAAGCATACAGTAGTCCCTCACTACTTCGCGGTTCGACTTTCACCGACTCGCTCTTTCGTGGTTTTTCAACGTAAGGTTGTACACGACACACGATTGTCAACTTTAATATTGCTCATGTGATTGGGACGGTGCAGGATAAAAGGTAAAAAATTAATAATATTTCGGACAGGCGCCGCCACTTTGTAGTTTGCTTTCAATAAGCCCACACTGTAACGGCAGTCAAAAGAACCACACTACCCAGAAGCCAACTGTGCTTCCGGCCACTGATTTCTGCCGAAATGGAGGGAAAGACTTGCAAGGCAAAGTTAGAAGTAACAATTATCTAAGAAGCTCACAGAACTGGGAGGGAAGTCACAAATAATCCTGAAGCTCAATTATCCACGTGCACATCAACCTGGACAGGGCAGTGGGCTTTGTTGCTGCAGGGTAGGTCTGCAGAACCGGAACCGAGCCCGGCCGGAACCGAGGTGCTGGTCTGCAGAGCTGGTGAGGACTCATATAAAATTTTACAGTACTGTACAGTACATACACGTACAGTATGTTGTTAAAATTATGCAGGTTTAAGAGTTTAGAACATTGCAAGAGTGTGGGAAGGGTTTATAAAGCCTTATGTATATATAT
>JBBPBX010009127.1:10995-60772 GCA_038048925.1 Garcialebias charrua | reverse complement strand
TCGAAGCTCCAAAATTCACGGATGAAACCTGTGCCTTCGTGTAAAAGTTGTTTTTCTCTGTATAAGGAAGCTGAAAACTTGTTTACTGATTGTTTATTAAAAGCTTTGTGTGAAAAATGCTAAAGAGTAAAAACCACACCGAGAGTCCGCCATTTTGAGAACCGAAGAGAGACAGCCCATGTCACGTCAAGGTGCCTCCCACCCATTTTTCTTAAAGAGACACGCTGCTCACTCCCTCACTATCCATCTTTTTGTTCAAACATTCTTTTACTGTCATCTAGTGGTCAAAAAAGGTAAAACGTGCAAAACAAATTAACCACCGTGTCTTCTTAAATTTGACAATAATTACTAATTATTGTCAAACTACAAACAATATTATCGTTTATCGCAATAATTTCTGAGCCGATTAATCGAACAGCAAAATGTGTTATCGTGATAGGCCTACTTTTGATTTAATTATTATTATACTGTATGTAGCTAGTCTTGCATGTCCTGCAGATCACTCTTTAAAGCCTAAGTTGGTAACTTCAAGAAGAATATGACGTAAATTTAAGTTTGAAACTGATGCAGGCATCTCTGCCTTTAAGACCCTAAAACTCCAGAGGAAACTGAACACCAAGCAGTAACCACTGAACAAGAATAGGCACCGATACACATCTTCCTGGATTTCACTTGTTTCCACTGGGGGTGAATAATCTAGTCCCCCTTCACAGATTAACCACTTTAAGTCAAAATACACCATAAATAATAGAGTCACGATAACTCGCATGCAAACTTCAGACAAACCTCATTTTAATGGAGTGAGCGTTCTGTTGACACTTTGTTGCACTTTTCAACCCCAAACCTCCACAACCCATCCCTGTTGTGAGTTGCTGGGCCATCTTCTGAACGCATAAATGTTTTGATTGGAAATAAAAACCCATCAGCTTCGGTGGTTGGAGCTTTTTCTCTAAAGATGTGGAATATTTCTAGTGGTAAACGTGTAAATCTGTTGGGCCTGAGAAACAACTCCAACACATCACAAAGCAGTATGTCTCCCTCTCCGGGGCCTGGCTGCCATCAAAGGCTGCAGAGCATTAATTAAAAGCAGTCTTTTGTGTGATGGCTTGTGTAATATCATGAGCCCACAACAGAAAATGGAAATAACACGAGGATACGATTAAAAACAGGTTTGACTTAAAGCTGCAAAACTCTGCAAAACTCTTCATTTTTCCGTTTGATTGATTGAATTCACACATTTCTTTCACATTTGAATTATTTTACATAAGTAAACTATCATAACATTGTGACAACTGTTAGTTGGTTAAGGTAGGTTTTAATGTCAGATGCCAAATTTGGAAATCGGGGCTGTTGATAGTAGATTTTTTTTATATGCTTAGGCATGGAGAGCTATTTTCAAAACTGCAAAATTTAAATAAATCCATTAGCTGACCAGTTAATTGGTTACCGTACGCTCTAGATTTAGGTAACATTTAAATGGACGGCTGTAAAAAGAGGAGCCGTTTTATTTATTTCATACGTCAAGGACATCTTGTAATGGCTCATTCGTATATGGAGCTACTAAAATGTCGCATATGATTATTAAAGATACTGAAAAAGCGATGAACTACAGCTGTAAAACAACTTTTAGCTCATTGTGTTGAAGTTTAGCCATTTATGTGTGACAGTATTTAAACAACACTGGCTTTTGATTTCTACAATAATAGTGGATTTGATTGAATTTCATGTCAGCGACAGTATTTTTATAAATTAAAACAAGAAATTAGAGTAAAAACAATACAATTTTATACATTTAAATAAATATCTGACGAAAACTGATGAACTTCCTGTGGTGAAAGCTTATCAAAGATCATTTTTCGTGCTACGTTGACAGTAAAAATGTAAAACGTTGGGTCAAATTCACAGATTTTCCCTCAACTGGCCGTTCTCTCACTTCCTCCAGAGGAGACTGTGTCGGCGTGAAACTGTGAATTGAAAAGCATGACATGCTGCTGTGGACGAAACAAATCAGACACCTCATATCCCACAGGAGGCTTCCGAGTTTTGGGAAAAGTTGGAGAAATGGAGCTAAATCTCACAATCCCACTATCGTGCAAGCACACACACACACACACACGTCATGGAGGATTTGAAGCCTTGATGTAGTTTTCCTCCAAACGGTCCTTTTAAGAGCTTGCTGGACCAACTGTTAAATAGCTCCAATGATCGGTGGGGGGAAAATAAATAGAAACGAGTAGAATATAATCTGTTTTTATTTTCGTGAAGCCGTTTGGTCTCATTTCTGCACGACAATACAAACTGCCACATCTTTTTAATCCCATGGTTATGAAATGGCTTAATGTCCTCAGAAGAGGACTTAATTTTTGTGGTCTTTCCTGCAGAAAGCATTCCTCTCTAATAACAGGGGAAGTTGCAAGAAGGTCCATTCACAAACACTGAGGCAGGAGAAAACACCCAACCTAAATTTGGTCCTCCTATTAAGGTAGACAGACCCTCCAAAAAAAAAAAAACTTCAACAACATCTGCGCCCAAAGACTTCCTGAGGAGTGAAAATGCTCAAATGTGGTTGAATGAAATGGGCTGGGTGGAAGTGGAGCAATAAACACAGCTATAAGAGGAATAAATGACAAGGGTGTCGGGTTTTGAAGCAGGGAGTTCTGTTGTGTTCGTGACGAGCGCAGTTTCAGTTTTTATGTGACCGAAAGCCTCAGAGGCCTCGTTCTCTCCACACGTCGCCCTCTGCATTAGACAGCAGCAAAGTTAGACTCTCCAGACAAACATGACATTTATCTGAGCTTCTACGGATTTTATTCTACAGGTTTTCAAATTTAGAAAAAAGTAGTAAGCGTTAATCCACGACACACCCTATTTTTTTGCCGTATAAGTCCCAGTTTTTGCATAATTTACATGCCATGCAACTTGTACACGGAAGTGACTTATTTACATTTTTTATAAATAATTTTTGGCTGAGATATGACCGTTTCCATTCATTCAGACTGAAAATATTGAACAATACCATTTTCAGCCACTAAATGGCAGTCAAGCAGTATTGCATGCCGTTGTGTCATGTAATAGGTAAAAGTGGCTATTAATGACACAATCAGCTTGCCATTAAAGCCACCTTCGTCAGCTGACCTGGAGCAACCGTCCAATCAGCTTCATTTCGCTGCGCCGCCCTGGCGAAATGAAGCCAATTTCACCATTAAAGTGCATTTATTAAGTACCGTATTCTCCGGTCTATAATACACTGTATTTTTGCTCATTTGAATGTCCAGCATATTAAACACCGAAGAGTATTATTTATGGATTTTTTCCCATATTTTTAGACCCATTTTTCGCTCTGATTCTTCGTTTTTCGTTTTTGGCAAAAATGGTGCAGTACCAGTTTCGGCCGCTATACGGGCGCTGTGGGCAGCAGCCAGCAGAGGACTCAGAGAGCGAAGAGGAAGAGGAGGGCCACTTCCAGACGTTTCTAGCTCATGTGTCCGAAAACAGCCTCCTCTGGTCGGACTGCTGACTCTGTCGCTGCCCGCCCCTTGCTCTGGATGTAGCTGCTATTAGCTGTGAGGTTCGCTGTTTTTGTTTGCAAGATACCACTCATAAACCACACCGCAGATTTTTAAATCCATCTGATTTCACATTTGGTTCAGCTCAGGAGCCCGTCTGCTATAGTCAGGTAAGAAATATATTTTTTAAGCATTTATTTAGCTAAATTTAAAGAAACAAAGCGTCCGGTCCGAGCCGCCTGCCTAAAATTCGGCAAACTTTTTTTTTTAATCCAGCTGATTTGAACATTTCGTTAAGCTCAGGAGCACGTCTTCTATAAAGTCAGCTAAGAAATATATTTTTTAAGCGTTTATTTAGCTAAATTTAAAGAAACAAAGCGTCCGGTCCGAACCGCCTGCCTAAAATTCGGCGAACTTTTTTTTTTATCTAGCTGATTTGAACATTTCGTTAAGCTCAGAAGCACGTCTGCTATGAAGTCAGCTAAGAAATATTTTTTTCTCACAAAGAAATAATTATTTTACCGTGTTTCCTTGTGAAGATCTTCGTACTCGCTTGCTTCTGTTGCCGCCATCTTCATTAGGGCAAATGAGGCGCTGACGCGTCGCGTGGTGATGACACGTATTAAACACCGAAGCGTATTGTTTACGTTTTTTTCTTGTTTATTGTTAATAATTGGACAAAGCGTATTAAACACCGGTGCGTATTTTCCTCTGGTGAATACGGTAAAAGTTCAACTGAGACACACCTTTACTATACAGTAGTGCTGTGCGATATATATTGTGGGGACGATAGAAACGTGTCTATCGTTTATTTAGCGTTTTAATGAAAAGTGCGTTATAAATTGAATTAATTATTATTATTATTATTATTATTATTATTATTATTATTATCGTGCTACTTTCCTTCTATCGTCTCTATCGTGATAAATAAGAATAAAAAAATAACTGTCGCAAAGAAGCTTCATATTGTGGTTTTGCAAGATGACGGCGCTGCTTTATGTTTGACGCACGCGCGGGTTTGCGACACATGCTTTACGTTGTTAAACTCGAGACGCAGCAAGTACACCTCGCTGCAGCCTGCAGCACGGACCGCTGTCAAGAGGGGGAAGCTCACCTTGTTAGCTTCCATTATTTCGCTCCGCTGAAACTCGGAGACAAAATGGGTCCAGAGGACACGAACCCAGAGTCCAACCGAGTCCGAACTCGGGTCCAGTTAACCAATACAAAACAGACCAGAGACACAACAGAACCGAATCAAACGCAACGTTTTCTCTTTTCTGTTTCTTGCCTTGTTTACTCCAACTTCCAGAGCGGATTTCTTCTTCGTGGGTTTTATTAGCAGCCGTTGTTTTACCGCCACCTGCAGGAAAAATTTGGACCAAAGTAGAAACTCAAATTTTACTTGATTTTATCACTTGTTTTATTTGATTTTTGCTTTTGTTGCACTTTGTAGCACTTTGAGATTTTTATTAATGAAAAGTGCGTTATAAATTAAATTCATTATTATTCTTAATATTAACTCCTTTTCTACTTTGGTCCAAATTTTTCCTGTATACACACACACACACACATTGTGTTGTATATATCGTGATATATATCGTTATCGTGATATAAAAAAGTCCATATCGTGATATATGATTTTTTTCCATATCGCCCAGCACTACTATAAAGTTGAGCAAACAAATACTGTATTTCTGGATTGAGCACACCTAAATATAAGCCATGCCTGCTAAATTTAAAAATAAAATTAAAATTTTACATAAATAGGCTGCACTTGTCTATAAGCCGAGGGTGTTCACGTTGTAACATGAGCTATTTGCACAGAAAGTTTTTTGTATTTTTTATTAAATACGTACCGGTAACACGCACAAATACAGTACAGTACCGGTAAATTTATTTTTTTCTGAACAGTGAGTGTAACACGGCTGATTTAAAAAAAAACAGTAGTCTACCAGGAAGTCATTGATAAGTGCAAATGCCTATTGCCAATGTGACGTGTGCTGCTGACCACTTGACCAGGTCACCCTTGTAAAAGAGATCTCGATCTCAACGGGCTCTACCTGGTTAAATAAAGGTGATTGATTGATTGATTGATCACTACCCCCCAAGAGAGTCGTGTATTGGACAGCTATGTGAGCACCTGGGTGTGACGGAGCTAAATGTTTTGGTGACATGACATGTTCCTGTTTTTGATTTTCTACATCTGCCTTATAATCTGTCTTTGTTTTAACTTGTTAAAAAAAACTGTATGCCTCTCTTTTGATTGTCTATTGCAGTGTTTTTCAACCACTGTTCCGTGGCACACTAGTGTGCCGCGAGTGATCGTCAGGTGTGCCGTGGAAATTATCCAATTTCACTTAACTGGTCTAAAAATATTTTTTGAAAATGAATTAATTATCTGCAAATAATTTTCGAGTGTCTGTGCTGTAGTAGTGTCTAGTGGCGTAATCATGTAATTTCCTTATCACTAGATAGATGGCAGTATGGAACATAGCATTGCACATTAAAACAAGAGAATTAGTGATGCATCAATCAATCAATCAATCACCTTTATTTAACCAGGTAGAGCCCGTTGAGATCGAGATCTCTTTAATGCACGATGCATGAACGTGACATGTAGCGGTGACAGCTTTGCAGCTAGCTAACAAAAAACTAAAAACAGAGAGAGACAGAGCTATTGAGGAAGAGCTTCATGTGTGTCTTTCTTCAATTCCTGCCAGAATATCAGCTTTGTGTTCATCCAAACATGCACATGTTTCACACTAAGTGAGTAAAATGTAGAGAATGGCTAACAGAATGCTTGTGGACAGAATTAGTTTGTAAAACACTTTGAAGTTTTCTACAACCTCTTTAAATTTAAGACCACATTGTTGTGGCACTGTTCGGGCGCATTTTTGAAGAAGACATGTTAAGTGCAATTTGAAATAAGAAATTAAAAATATGATAAAAATACATTTTTGTGTTTATTTCATTCCTATTCAAGACACTTTGATAAGAATGACTATATATTTAATATAGGCGGATACAGTGTATCTTTGTTTACAATTTTGGTTGGTGGTGTACCTCGTGATTTTTTCAATGAAAACACTGTGCCTTGGCTCAAAAAAGGTTGAAAAACACTGGTCTATTGTTGATTGTTCAAGGAAAATCTACTGTTGCTGTTGTCATCATTCTTTAGTTTGTAGACAGGTCTCTCTTGTAAATGAGTCCTCGAGGCTCACTAACCGTGTTTCCATCTATTTTCAATTTGAATTTTGAGCGAATTTTTGAAATTTCGCAAAAATGTAAATAAAAATTAATGCGAATCAGAAGTGTTTCCATCAACTGGCTTGAAGCGCATCCACCAGGCCACGCAAAGCGGCATTACGTCAGACGTCAGCGTCATTACGTCAGACGTCAGCGTTACGCATGTCTACAGTAAACAGGAAGTAGCGGTTGAAAACAGGACCCGACCACACATCTCGGCAAAATGGAGAGAATATTTCAGGTATGTGTTGCTATCGGGCAAGTTGTATTTATTCTGTCATGCCAACTAGTTTTAGCGATGTTACATGTTGTCCGGAGACGAAGTCACGTGACGTGAATGTTCGCTTCGGCAGAACTGAATCGGCAAATCTGTTTCCATCTCTCGTTTTGCGCATCGGCTCTGATTCGAAGAACCCAAAAACCACCTCAAGCGAGCATATCAACATTTTTGCAAATTAGAGGAAGTTAATTCGAATCGTGCCGTTTCCATTCAGCTTTTCTGATGCGATACTTCAAAATCAAAAAGGCGTTCAATACAAGATCAACTGGACTTTATTTGTTGCAAAAGACGTTTCGACACCCCTATCCAGGGGGCTTTTTCAATTCACTGAAACCAAAATGTGAGCGTGTGGAGTTATAACAGTCTAAAGAAATCACGCACCATCATATGTAAATTGCAAGCTGAGGTAACACATACATGTAAATTGACAGATCACACCTTAACAGTAGGGGGTTCCCTTGAAGTCTCTGGCAGAAAACACACAACTGTATGTAGATTGACAAAAAACACCTCACAAACCAACAACAGAGGTTTCTCAAACAACTTTGTTAGTCTAATTCACAGACAAGACACCTCTGCTCCCATCCGGTGTAAAACGTCTGGGAATCAACCCCAAAACTGAGTTGTAAGCCTTGGAAAGTTGAAATCTCAGACCTCCTCCTCTGTTAAGAGAAGGTTTTTCTCTCTTAACATAAACAGCTTCCTTCACACCCCTCTCAAACCATCTGTGCTCTCTGTCCAAAATAATGCGCATCTAGAAACCTTGATGGAAACACGGCTAATGAGATTAACCTGCCTAAATAAAGGTTGAATGGATTAGCCCATCCCCCAAAAAATAAAAAATCCATAAATTAGATGCAGCATTGTATAAGCCACAGTGTTCAGAGTGTGAAAAAAGTAGCAGCTTATAGTCTGGAAATTACGGTAATTGTGTTTAGGTGGTTATCTTGCTAAATTTTGAAAAAATGCACAGCGAGTTGTCCCTCTGGGCGCTTCTGCGAATCGGGTTTTGAAATGCAGCTGATTTGACCATTGAAGTGAATTTATTAAGAAAAAGCTAGACTGAGACAAACCTTTGATATAATTTCAAGCAAACAAATAATTGTTTTTAAGTGTTAATCTTTGTTAAACTCCTCCTGTGCACGGTCCCGCGGCCGCCATTTGGCAGCCATTCGATTTTTGCCACAACGCCGGCCCACGTTTCCAGGTTGTCAGCGGCAACGTATAATAGATGTGACTTATACGGCGGTGCTACATGCACGGTACATTTATCTGAGCTTCTACAGCAGGGGTGTCCAACTCACTTACAAAAGGGGGCCAAAATTAAAACCTTTTTCAGAAACTACATGAACTCAAATCAAATACCAAAAACATCTTTTCTTGGTCACAGAGGTTCGTCAACAAGAGTTTGATTGGTCTCATTTGATGATCTCTGTTGTGCTTTTAATAATAATAATAATAATGTCACATTTTTGTCATCTGTGTATGTTTCCATACAAGACGAAATTTGACTCTGCATTTAACCCAATCACCACCAGGTGGGGCAGTGGGCAGCTATAGAAAGCGCGCCGGGGAGCAATTGGGATGAGATGTGCTGCTCAAACACACCACAAGTTATGCCGTGACTGGGGTTTGAACCTGGGTCCTTCGGGTCCCAAGTCGGTTCCCCTGCCACTACTTTTGACATCATAATCAAAGATTTCTGAAAAAAATTCAAGAGAAACAAGTATTTTATGTTTCACCTGTCATCTTGAGGTCAGATGAGATGTCAACGAGGCCTCGAGTTTGACACATGTTCTACAGATTTATTCTACAGGTTTTCAAATTTAGCAAGTACCGGTAGTAAGACTTCATCCACGACAGCAATATCCTAAACGTCTATTTCTAAGCTTTAAACCTTTTTTCTCCAATTAGTTTATTGTTTGTAATCAAACCATCTTGATGTCATAAATCCCTAATAATAAAGTGTGTTTTTACTGTTTGGACTATTTTAATCTTTTAATCATAACTCGTTTGTGTTGTATCAAACTCCTACCAGACGTCAAATGTGGCGGTATTCTTTTAAGCGAGTTGTGTTTGTTTTGTCTTATTTCTAGTTTATGGCTGTATTTACGGTTTACTGATGTGTCCGGATCACGTTGGTGTAACGTCATGGATCTTGAACCTTCGTAGAAAAGGAGAAACTCAAGAACCTGGACTGAAGAAGGGAGAATAAACGGTCCGGTTAGTGGGATCATGTAGGAGACAGAGACATCATCTCAGGAGGAAAAGCCGAGGCTCCAGAGGCGTTTCCCCAGTACCCAAGAAGATCCCTACAGTAATCATTCCAACAAGTTTTGGATCTGCTCCCAGTAGGATCAGAAACCATCCAGTGGGATGATTTCAGGAGCTACTGATGACATTTCTGATTTATCATGGCAATGCCACAAAACGAAAAAAAAAAAGCCCCACGCAGCAACAGAAACCGCACCATACTTCACTCGTATCAATTATTAAATTGAAAGTTTTTAACTGTATTTATCTAAAAAAGCTAAGTCTGGTCCTCTGGACATTCAAAAAAACAAAACAAAACAAAGCAAAAAAAAATTTGTAGAAACGTTTCATCTTTCGTCCGAAAGACTTCCTCAGTCTGAGCTGCTGTATTCAGCTCAGTCTTATAAATAGCACCCTCTCACAGTGGATCAACCAGTTGGCTGATGACAGCCTGAAACCAGCTGCTCACATGATCAAGGAGGACCATCAGCCTGACGATGGATCGTTAGCACCCTGATGGTTGTTTGCTATTCACAGAGGGCTGAGTGATACTAGCAATAACAGCGTTGTATAAGGGGGACAGTTGAACCCGGAGGCCTCCACCTCTGTTTAATGATGGACAGTTTCTTTTCACAAAGATGGCCTCCTTTACTCCTCTCTCAAACCATCGTTCCTCTCTATCAAGGATGTGAACATCTTCATCCCTGAAAGAGTGACCGCTGGCCTGGAGATGAGTGTAGACTGCAGAGTCCTGACCTGATGATGTTGATCTTCTGTGCTGGGCCATCCTTTTGGCCAGTGGCTGTTTAGTTTCCCCGATATAAGACTGATCACCCTCCTGACACTGAACAGCATACACAATATTACTCTGTTTGTGCCGGGGGACTGGATCTTTGGGATGAACCAGTCTTTGCCGTAATGTATTTTGGGGTTTAAAAGCCACTGGGACGTTGTGTTTAGAAAATAAACGTCTCAATGTCTCTGAAACTCCCGCAACATATGGAATGGCCAAAGCTGGGCAACGCTAATTAAAAAATTAGTTCCACAATTTCTAAAACGCTTATTAATTTTTTTAGGTCCACAATTTCAAAAGCACAAATGTCTTATGAAAATTAGGGGAAGCTAATCTAATCCGCTATTTATATATTTATATATTATATATATATATATATTTATATATAGCCGGCAGCGTTATCAATATTTGCACTACACTGCCAACTGAAAAGTAACAAAAATGATCCTAAAAGGATGAAATTACAAAAATCAAAGGATTTATTTAATACTTTACGTACATATATTCTATTCGGCCACGAAATTAACAAAAAATAGAATGATCTTTTAATCCCTAAAACCACGTTTAAATCTCAAATACACGGGTGTGTCGCCACCGCATTTATACATAAAAGTAACCCAAATACATGAAACTAACGACTCGCCGTCGAATGGTCGACACAAAACACACAATAAAATCATCCGGCCACGTTAATTTGGCTTGAAACAGCGGGGTTCTCTACGGATTTATCCATTAGTAACCCAGCACTACCAACAGGCAGACACAGAGTTAGCGTCTATAGGTAGTCAACAGATTTAATGAAAAGTAACTAAAATACATAAAAATAACGACTCACCGTCAAATGGTCGACACAAAACACACAATAAAATCATCCGGCCACGTTAATTTGGCTTGAAACAGCGGGGTTCTCTACGGATTTATCCAAGTACCCAGCACAAACAGTAGCCACAGAATTAGCCCCCGAGTTCACCTCTGAGTGACCCGGAAGATGTCAAGATGGAATAGTCCATTTTTAGTAGGGGGATAAAGAAATCGACCGTTTTTTTATTGCGTATTTAATGATCGTTTTCATCGTAACTATAATTATTTTTATGTTAAATGTACATTAACAAGCAGGATCAATGTTAGTGATGTAGGTGACTGCACGGGGCGAGGCGGGGCCGGGGCCACTGCTGAAATGGGACCCCCAGGCATTTACCTACATGGTAGATCCGAGTCTGTTCTCAGCTCTGCCCCCCTCCCCCTCACACCCTTCCTCCTCTCTGCTGTTTACGGTGGGGAAAAAGGTAAAACAAGCAGCATAAGAGCTTGTAAATAAGTTTATTGGTTTTTACTGATAGATAATTAGTTATTAGCGGTACTGCATTTTAAATAAAAATAGCACAAATCCGCTTATGAATTATAAAAGTTAGTCAATTCACAAAAACGCTGACAAAAAGTTTAGGTCCACTGTAAGCGGATTAGCGCTTTAGCGCTACCTAGCGTTCATGTGCCCACCACTGGGAATGGCCACTGGCTGAGACTGAGCTGAATACAGCAGCTCAGACTGAGGAAGTCTTTCGGACGAAAGACGAAACGTTTCTACAAATTTTTATTTATTTATTTTTGCTTTGTTCTGTTCTTTTTTTTTTATAATGTCCAGAGGACCAGACTTAGCTTTTTTTGTTTTTCTACCTAGATTATTGAGCATGCATCAGGGAGGGTCACTGTATTGTTTGTTTAGCTGCAGAAACAGCCGAAGTGACGAATGTGGGCACGTCCAACAATTTCAGCGAGCGAATGGGTGAACGTTTATGCTCTTACGGGTGGTTTCGTGGCGCTCCACTGTCATGCTCGACTCCCGACAGCGCTCTCACTCCTGTCTGTCCCTTTTGTTTGGCGCTCGGCAGCAGGAGTCACTCGTGTTTCCACCTCCACGTCTTCGCCGAGGCTCCGCGCCCGTTCGGTTCCGCCACGTTTGTTTACCGACAGTCAGACTTGGAGAACCTTAAAGTAGGTCAGCCTCGAGCCTCCACGTGGCTTTGGGGGCTTTGTTTACACTGAGTGCACGTCTGTTGCACTGTGTTTAATAAAGTTCAAGACAACCTTTTTATGTCTGAACTTATACTTTACGAGTGTATTTGACCTCAATTTAAGTTTGGCGCTGTATAAACGAGTGAATAAATCAGTTATATCAGCAGGTTTGCCGTTTACGTTGTCGGCTTTTACAACTAGAACAACAGAAGCAGGTCATAAAGTTTTTTTTTTTAAAGGCGTCCTCCCAACATCCAACCTGCCGGATCGGCCTGCTCACGTTGAATTATTCACCGGAGGAGGAGGATCGTTGCAGCAAGAGGCTGCCATTTAATCTGCACATGAAGTAACGGAGGAGTTAAAAACGTTTACGGTTGAAAAGGAAAAGTGGTCTGTCAACGACCCGATGTGCAGAAACCATCACCTCCTCTACCAGAACCGATGTTTGTTTTTTTAATTCAACACAGAATAAAAAGCTGCAAATCTGAATGTTAGTGCGACGTCAAATCCAAGCTCCTCCAAACTAATTTACCGGCACTACGTGTGAGGGGGCTTTTGATCCAGGTTCCATTTATATTGACTATGAATGATGATGATGATAAAAAAAAAATTCAGACAGACATTCCACCAACAAAACATAATAATAAAGACGTTCATGTTTCTAAGTGTAGATACAGAATCTTAATATCAAATAAATATACCCAATTTTTATATGCTAAGATACATGTTTTTTTTTCCTTTCCCCTAATGGTGACTGTGAGTCTGAAAAGGAGTATGATGAAGTTTAACTTATATTATCATACCCCTTATCCATTCATTAATTCATAGCATAAATAGTCTTCCTGTTGCCAGTATCCTTTCCAAAAAAAATTTTTATATATATATGTATAATAATAATAAAAAATAACTATAACAGTACAGTATTTTCTAGACTAGAATGTCCTTTGATAAGTAAGAAAACAACAAAACGTTAAGAGGTGCTGTCTTTTCACCAACATTTACATTTTATTGGTCCAACATCTTTGGAAATATAAATTGGAAGTGGACTTGGTTATTCCCAAAGAAACACCTAATAAATAATAAAGTAAAAGAAATTTCATACAAAATTATTCACAACTGTTATCCAGTTAAAGCTTTTTTGATAAAAAAAAAAAAGATATACAAATGGGACTTGGACATAGTTGCCAAGTCCGCTTATTATAAGCAACTTTGGGCTTGTTTGTTTCTACAGTCGCTTATAAATTTTGTTGGTCGTGAGTTGCGGGTTTTTTGGCTTATTTTGAACGTTAAGTTGCTTTTTGGGCTTGTTTTTCTGTCCAAGTGAAAGCAAAATACAAGTGGTAGGTAGTTTGTCCCTTCACGCTCCCCTTCCACGGATGTTACGTTCAGGTGCAGTTGGCGCAACAGATATCATATAAAAGCTAGATCCCGCGTTGCCCGGTCGCCTGCTCTACTCAGTGTAACCTGATTGACAAGTACAATGAAGGATATATTTTTTTTTTTTTTCCTTCTGTAAATTTTAGGCGTACAGTCATTAAAGCTGAACACATGGTTCAGTGTATTTAAATATTCTTGGTGGGTTAACATTAACACAAATAAAATATTCTTATGACAAGTTTAGCAAAACTCAGTCTATCTATCTATCTATCTATATAATTTTTTCATTCATTTTTTTTTTTGTACACATCCTTTATGATTGTCTGTTGCTGTCGTTGTCCACTGTTGTCATCACTCTTCGTTTAAAATTCAGGTCTCTGGTAGATGAGTCCCAGAGGCTTAATGGGATTAATTTGTATAAATAACAGTTGAATTAATGTTACATATGCAAAATGTATTTTTATTTTTTTAGAATGTAAAAGTATGTTATTCAAAGTGTTAAGCATAATTTTGATGTTTATATGTAATGCCATCATAAATGTATGTTTATACTGTTTAAAAACTGCCTCTGTTTTCACAATATGGTGGGTTGCCAGTTGGGCTTGTTTTGATGGAGCTGGTCGCTTGTTTCTATCGCAAGATCTGGCAACACTGGACTTGGACCCTATGTGTACTTTCTGTCAAAATCCCGAGGCTGTTCGTTTGTTTTGGGATTGTTTACGCCAACGTCTTCTGGAGGGACACGTCCATTTTTTTTTATTGAAAGAACGTGAATATCACTTTAACAGAAAAGGACGTTTTATTTGGGATGGGGAAATGTGACCTTGTTAAAACCTTTTTTTTATTATTATTTATGGTAAATATCATATTCACACCTCCAACTACTGTATTTACAACAAAAGCCTAACTTCCAGATTTTATTATCTTCTATAAATATTTATATCGAAATGCTGAAGTGATGGCTGTATCTGTGCTTATAATTGGTTTTCTGTTGTTCTCTTTTGTTTATGTATGTTTTAAAATATTATCTGTGAGGGGAAGCCCTGCAGGCCCGTATGAGCGAGGTCAAAGGTCATCTGCCTCAAGCTCCTCCAAGTTGGTTTTGTGTGCAGGATTTATGCATCAGGTCCATGCACGCTTGAAAATTTCTGCCTTGTTACGCAATTTTTTTAATGAAATAAATATATTTAAAAATGTACTTAAACGCTGCAAAATTCCAAAAGCTCAATCCTTATACGAATATATTAATGGCTTATCCTAGAACTTGAAACTTCTCTTACATTTGTTACTAATTTAGCATTATACTATGTTCCTCAATATGTTATTTTTCTTTTTTATCTTTTTTTGTTTTGTTGTTATTTAGAATGGTATGAATAATTCTCTGTGTAATTTTATTATCATATCAAATGTTAATTTTTTTTCTCCTGTTCTTGTATTGTATGCCCTGTTATATTGATATTTTTGAATTGTTAGTTATATTTACTTCATTCAATAAAAAATAAATAATAAATAATAAATAAATAAATAAAATAAAAGGTTTATGCACGCGCCAGGAGCTTGTCCCTGCAGCAGACTCCTCCACATCCTGTCTGTGATGCAGCTGGAACATCTCTGGATCTCCAGCTGTCCTGAACTGGACCCTGAACGCATCACTGGAACATCTCTGGATCTCCAGCTGCCCTGAACTGGACCCTGAACGCATCACTGGAACATCTCTGGATCTCCAGCTGCCCTGAACTGGACCCTGAACGCCTCACTGGAACATCTCTGGATCTCCAGCTGCCCTGAACGCCTCACTGGAACATCTCTGGATCTCCAGCTGCCCTGAACTGGACCATGAACGCCTCACTGGAACATCTCTGGATCTCCAGCTGCCCTGAACTGGATGGACCCTGAACGCCTCACTGAACATCTCTGGATCTCCAGCTGCCCTGAACTGGACCCTGAACGCCTCATTGGAACATCTCTGGATCTCCAGCTGCCCTGAACTGGACCCTGAACGCCTCACTGGAACATCTCTGGATCTCCAGCTGCCCTGAACGCCTCACTGGAACATCTCTGGATCTCCAGCTGTCCCTGAACTGGACCCTGAACGCATCACTGGAACATCTCTGGATCTCCAGCTGCCCTGAACTGGACCATGAACGCCTCACTGGAACATCTCTGGATCTCCAGCTGCCCTGAACTGGATGGACCCTGAACGCCTCACTGAACATCTCTGGATCTCCAGCTGCCCTGAACTGGACCCTGAACGCCTCATTGGAACATCTCTGGATCTCCAGCTGCCCTGAACTGGACCCTGAACGCCTCACTGGAACATCTCTGGATCTCCAGCTGCCCTGAACGCCTCACTGGAACATCTCTGGATCTCCAGCTGCACTGAACTGGACCCTGAACGCCTCACACTGGTCCCCCCCACTTTGGCTAAACTTGCTACTTCAAAGCGAGCCGCCAACAGTTGGTTTTGTGCGCAACTTTGCGTCGTGTGGGTGAAGTTGCGCCCCCGGTGCTCCGCTGTGGAGCGGCGGGGAGACTGACTCCCGCAGGAAGTTCTGGGGCTCCCGCCGACACAAGAGCCACAATGGCGGTGCGCCTTTCTTTGGAAAAAAAAAAAAAAACGATGAAAGCGCACGAGCAACGCGTTGTGTGTGTGTGTGTGTGTGCGCGGTTCGTAACACGCTGCGCAAAAAAAAAACATAAAAAGCAAGCACCAAAAACACGGGAAGTTTTGTTTGCGCCATGTTGCTGCAACGTTTTAGTTTCCAGGAAAAGAAAAGCAGTCCCTGAACTCACCTTGGCGATCGCCTTCTTGTACCTCATGACAGCCTGCTGGATGAGCGCGCGCACCTTCATGTTCCCGGGCCCGCACGGAACCACCACCCGGGTCCTGCCGAAACAAACCGTCACTTTCATGGTTCTGGTTCCGAGGAGAGAGGAGCAGAAATCCGAGCGGGAGCCAGGCAGGAGCGAAGGCAGCATGGAGGTCTTCTCCTGGTTCTCCTCCCGAGGAGCCAGGACTAAAGGTCTGGGCGCTCCCCCCCGCAGGACGACATGGTTCGGTGTGTTTCCAGACCACCTGTTCGGCTCCAGGGTCTCCGGGTCTCCTCGGTTCCTCTGGATCCAGATCCTTCTCGATCCTCCAGGCTGAGAGCTAGAGCTCCGTGCTGCGTTCAGGAGCCACCTGGAGCGTCCGACACGGCAGCACCCAAACGAACAGTGTGCGATATAAGTTTCAAAATAAAATACTCTGCCAACACATAAACAAACACCTCGGTGGTGGAGAAAGTACTCAAACGCTGTACTTAAGTAAAAGTACAAATAAACAGACAAAAATGTACTCTAGTAACAGTAAAAGTACCATATTAATGTTTTTACATTGCTTACCTCAAAATTAACTTTTTTTTATCTGATAAACTCCCTAGAATGTGTGTAAAATGTTTTATAGCACTATGTCTGTGTTAATGTTCATATTTTTGTGCGTATTTGTTTAAATCTGCAACATTTGGTCCAAAAACGTGTTTTCACTAATCCTATGGGTTGAACTGTGGTACTGCAGCCTAATTTACTTATTGGTCAACGACTCGCACTGTGACGTGTTTTCTCACGTTTTCGTCACAGCCTCTGCTGGGTTAAGGCCGAGATACACTCGAGCGTCCTCACGGTACGCCTATACGCAGCGTACGTACGCCAAGGCAAAAGCGTAGCCCCTCAGGGCATGTACGCGCAAAGCTTTTTTTTACTACGCGTGCGCGATACGCGTGCGCGATACGCGGTGTCTGACCATAAACTTCCCGGCGCCGGACTGTTTTGTATGTTACACAAATGAAATAAATTCCCCTTCTTTATCGCTGATCGGGCCTTTTCTTTTGTTTTTTTGCCTAAAGTCAAGTAACCGCTTCTTCCTCCGTTCACTCGATGATTGAAATGAATGAATTCAGGTCCTACCTGGGTGCGCGATGTTTTAAATATCCCTGGTGGGCTGTGTGCTGCAGGAAAAGCGCTCCCTGTTATTATTTTTATTTCTGAGAGAACTTTTTATAACATATATAGTAGAAACACCGTATCAGAACACCGCAGAAGTCCAGCGAGCTGCTCATGATGAGTTCTCTAGGTTTCACTTTCAGCTGACTTAAAGGCTGTCAATCAATTCAGTAGGCGTGTCAGCAAGTGACCAATCAGCGAGCTCAGTTGAGTCCCCTCCGTGCTCAGCTGCTCATATTACAACAAGGAGAACGTGAGCTGAAGTATAGCAGCAAAAACATACGCACAAAATATGCGCGTATACGGAGGACGCTTCAGTGTATCTCGGGCTTTAGTATAAAAGGTTCAACCATAGCCACGCCCCTGCAGAGATCGTTCTCTGCACATTTCCTTTCTGTCTGCGCGCTTGCCACACACTCTCGCAGTGCGACAGTCTGTACCATACAAGCACCACTGATCGATATCATTTTCAGATTAGCAACTTATTTGTTTTAAGAATACTTTTCACTTCATCAAAATCTATTAATTGAACTCCAGCATTCTAAAAGTATTTGGTTGTATTTGTTTTCTTATTCTGCGATGGACTAGCGATGCATGAATGCCAAGTCGGGGCAGAGGCAGATGAACCGGTTTGGAACCCAAAAGACCCGGGTTCAATCCCCGGTCATGGTGGTATTATTTTCTCTCTTTTTTTTTAAGCCTTTTGTTTCGGATGGATCAGGTGAGAATAGATCAATACATCTACATAATAATTCTTTGTTGTTGCTTGTTTTAAGTTGTTTATTACTAATGGAATTTTAACATTCAAAAACAATAACTGTCTCTCGTCCTGGCCACACCTCCTCGCTCACCCCCAACCCGTGTCTGGTGACACACCCACTTTGTTGCATTTTTCAAATCTTGTCTTGGAGCGGAGCTATGGTAGAACAGTGAGGTAAGCACCTCTTTAAGTAAAAATAAGTGCAGTACTTGCTTTTAAAAATACTTAAAGTATTAAAGTAAAAGTACTTGCTGAATGTATTAATGCAATGGTCTATATCAAGTGTGCCTACCGTATGTATATTTTCTGTAATGCATTAATAGTGTTGAGTCATTTGGAGACATCTCTTGTCTCCTAACAGCCCATGAATTGACACGTTTTAACATTGCGGCAAGAATTTCTTGTTCAAGTTCAGAAGAAGTTGGTTTTCAAATTTTTTGAGTCCAGTCTGGCTCTTTTGGGAGAGATAATCTCTCCTGCTCTACTGAACAGTCTTTCAATAATATTTCAATAGTCTTTCAATAATATTTCAATAGTCTTTCAATAATATTTCAATATATTTCAATAATATTTCAATAGTCTTTCAATAGTCTTTCAATAATATTTCAGTCTTTCAATAATATTTCAATAGTCTTTCAATAATATTTCAATAGTCTTTCAATAATATTTCAATAGTCTTTCAATAATATTTCAATAGTCTTTCAATAATATTTCAATAGTCTTTCAATAATATTTCAATAGTCTTTCAATAATATTTCAATAGTCTTTCAATAATATTTCAATAGTCTTTCAATAATATTTCAATAGTCTTTCAATAATATTTCAATAGTCTTTCAATAATATTTCAATAGTCTTTCAATAATATTTCAATAGTCTTTCAATAATATTTCAATAGTCTTTCAATAATATTTCAATAGTCTTTCAATAATATTTCAATAGTCTTTCTATAAGGCCATGGGTGATGTGTATCTTCTGGCTGAATCTTTGTGGTGGAATCCATTATGGGTGTGTTAGTGGTGCTGTGGGTGCTCCCAGCTCAATGTCATATACGTGTACTGTATACCAGAAACTTCACTGGTCCAGCTCTTCTTGAAGGCAGGTCTAATGTTACCTGTCCACTTTGCAGTGATTCAATGGACCAACTCCTCCCTCAACATCAGTTACTTTCAAACTAACGACAAATAACAAAACCTGCAACGTGAATGTAACTTGTAACTCAACACATTATAGAAATGTAGTGTACAGTAGTAGAAAGTACAGATACTTCATGTAAAATGTAGTGGAGTAAAAGTAAAAGTACCCACATTTAATTCTACTTAAGTAAAGTACAGATACATGAAAAATGTACTTAAGTACAGTAACAAAGTATTTGTACTTAGTTACATCCCACCACTGAAACACCTCAGCCAGTTTTACGAGTATGGAGCTAAAAACTTGTTGTGGTAGTAGCTGAGAGTCATTCAGAAAATGATCGGAGTATTAAAACTGACAGTGTTGAAATTCATAGTAATTTACATGAGACTTCCATGTCAGCTATAACAATACCCCAAAAAATTATTTAATTAAGAATAAAAATAGCCAAATCAATTGTATTACTGTGTAAAGTAAAATATATAAGATATAATAAGATTTTTTTTTTTCTTTCTGCTACCTTTCATTTAATATTTTGCATTCTTTTCATTTATGGGATTGTTTTTGTTTTTTTTTTTGTTTGTTTTTTTGTTTGTTTGTTTTTAAAGAATAAACTTTTAAATTAAATAAAAAAGTAAAAGAGTTTTTGAACGACAAAGCTTTATATATATTGTATAATGTAATGATTGTTCCATTATTTAATCTATTGTATCGAAGTTTGGGGGAAAGCATGCAATACAATTACAAACCCTATTTTTATTTGACAAAAAAGAGCTATAACAATTATTAGTAGGCAGTGCTGTGGTCACCCAACAAATATAGTATTTCATCAGTAGAAATTATAAAAAACATTATGATTTGGTTGAATATAGTATTTTACAAGTTGTGTATAAAGTTCATAAAAATATTGCCCCCAAATATTCACTCAAAATTAGTTAAAAAAAAGAGAGTTATTATAACCTTAAGGGATGGAAATGTTTGTAAAATCTCCATTTAGAACTAGTGTGAATTAGCGCTGCGCTGTAATTCAGGGATTAGGATTGTGGAATTGTTTTGATATCGCCATAAAACCTCTAAAATAATTAATGTTTAAAAATATGATTAAGTTAAAATTGTTGGAAAAGTGTGATACCATGTGAAGGATATCTAATATTTTTTTGTTTTCACTTTGGAGATTGTTCAAAGTTGTTGTTTGTTTTTATATATTTTTTAATAAGGAGCAGACTTTTCTTCTTTCTGCATCCTTTTCATTCAGTGTTTTTCTTTTTAATGGATTTGTTTCTTTTAAGTGAGTGAATACAGTAATTCAAATACAATTCTAACGTTAATAGATTGCATAAGATTTGATGTCAAAACCTTTTTCTTGTTAGCAAAATATCTCAGGTTGTGTTTTAATTAAAACTCTTGTAGCTACAACTCATTTGTCAGTTCAAAAGTGTTTTAAAGAAAGGGGGGGGGCGGGCGACGTGCATTACTCGCACCCTCCTGCTGCCCTTGGGTCATAAAGACCCACCAGGCCTCGTGGGTTACTTCACCTTTAGTTTTTAATGTTAATCGCTGACTTTTCTCATATTTTATAAAAAATAATAAAATATGCACCAATATTAAGAACGATTCAAACCATAAAAGCAACTTTTAAGAAAACAAACTGTGTTTCGCTCCCTTCCAACATTCCTTATTTTAAAACCCAGCAGATCACTGATGAGTAGAACCGTTAAAGTACCGTAGATCAAATTCTTCTCGGTGACGAGATGTACGGATTTGATCCTGGCGGGATTAGGAATAGGTGCAGATTGGATTTTCTGACAGAAATGGACTGAACAAAGACCCCGTCTTGAGTGGTCAAGGTTTAAAAGCAGAGTTGTTTGTTGCTTCTGTTCTGACGTAAAAGTTGTTGAAAAGTTTGATTTGAAAACGCCTGCAGACAAAAGCAGTCTGTGAAAGGGCCTTTAATGAAGTCCCAACCAGATACTTCCTCAGATGATGAACCAAAACCAAAGATGTTGTTTTCAACCAGAAAGTTGGTGCCAGCGGTTCTTCCTCCTATCTCATCCATACATGGTGTTCCTAGTGAGTTTGTAGATTCTTACAAATACTGTACTTGTCTTGGGAATTTTGGTCAATGCGCATCTCTCTTTTAAACCACATATTGAAAACTTGATCAAGAAACTGAAATTCTAACTTTTTTTCTTCAGAAATAGTTCTTTCTCAACTCAGAATGGTAGAAAACACCTTGTAACCGCTACCTTCCTACCAGCCATTGACTATGGTGACATTACCGTATTTTCCGGCGTATAAGTCGCTCCGGAGTATAATGCTGGATCCTCACCAAACGCATCTCGCGCAGCTGAAGCAGCCACTTTACATTGAAAGTCTATGGGGGCCGCGCATCTTGGAGCAGCGGGGCGTGACGCGGCGCATCTACAGCATTTCAAGCAGCGCAGCAGGACCCGGCAGTCCCTTGTCACGCACGCGCGCGCAGCCAGCAGCCACTGTAGAAGCTGGGTTTGTCCTGCTTCTTCTGCTCGCAGATTATCAGCAACCACTCGGGAGAGACTCTGCTATGTGATGACGCAACGACGACGGGACTTTCTGTGGACGAAAACAGCATCCGGTAGGAAAACATGGCATTTATAAAGTTGCTGCTGTCCATTCGAGCGTACATCTCCCCAAACATTAAAAAAAAAAAGTTTTAATCTCAACAAATACTTTTTGAGCTGCAGTTCGGCTCGTAGAAAACACACACAAGTATTGACGAGGCACGTACAGCTGGTTTTATCTGCCCAGTGTACATAAACAACACGGATCTGACCGGGAAGGGAGCCACGACACGCTCCTCCCACTGCGCGTCTGCAGACGTTCGGTGGGGACAGACATCTGTTGACAAGCAGCAAACACAGAGCATTGGGAGCATTTGGATGCGTTAGGTGAGGATGAGGCATAAGTCACATTAGTCAAAACAGCATCACAAAGAGAAAAATAAATACATAAAACCCGGTAAGTAATATCCCGTTTATTATATGTTTATTTAACGGTCAAAACAGCTTCATTTCACCAGGGCGGCATGGCACCATCCATCATGGATGGATGCATCCATCCATTGCGGCCAGAGCTGCCAGCTCTCCAGCGTTCCTCCACCTGCACCAGCTGAGTGAAGCGAGTGTGCACGAGAGGACTCGCTGTTGCAGTTCTTAGAAATTTAACAAGATTAACACTTAGTTAAAGCTGCTATATGCAAGTTTTCTAAAAATATATTTTTAACATATTTCTTCACTCTGTCACTATCTCCTGACAGACTGATGTTAGACAAGTAATCTCTGGGAAAAAACTATAGTCCCCTTGCTTCTCCAGGTGGTACTAAAAGCATTTCTAAAAACCCACAGTAACCATGATGTTTCCATCTATTTTCAATTCGAATTTTGAGCGAAGGTTTGAAATTTCGCAAAAATGTAAATACAAATTAATGCAAATCAGAAGTGTTTCCATCAACTGGCTTGAAGCGTATCTACCAGGCCACGCAAAGCGGCATTACGTCAGACGTCAGCGTTACGCATACAGTAAACGGGAAGTAGCGGTTGAAAACACAACCCGACCACACATCTCCGCAAAATGGAGAGAATATTTCAGGAATGTGTTGCTATCGGGCAAGTTGTATTTATTCTATAATAAAATAATAATAATAAACTTTATTTGTATAGCACCTTCCACAATGCCTTGCATTGACCAAGGTGCTTAACAGGATAAAAAGAAGAATAAACGGGAACAATAGATCAATGAAAATAGAATAAGAAACCACAGCGATAAAAGAAGGCAATGGAAATAAAAAATGCTACATACTAAAATAACACAAGTAATAAAAGTTACACACAGAAAGCTTTTTTGAACAAGTGAAATAAAAATGCAATTGAAATAAAGATGCTACATACTAAAATACAAAATAATAAAAGTTACACACTGAAAGCTTTTTTGAACAAGTGGGTCTTCAGTTTGGTTTTGAACAGAGTCAGATCAGAGGTGGCACGCAGCTCAAGGGGGAGGCTGTTCCAGGCTTTTGGGCCGGCAACAGAAAATGACCGGTCTCCCCATTGCTTGTACCTCGAGCGAGGCACCTCCAGCAGGTGTTGACTGGCAGATCGTAGGTCCCTGCCAGGCTGATGGACTTTCAGAAGTTCTGAGATGTAGAGGGGAGCAAGTCCATTCAGAGCTTTGAAAACAAACAGCAGCAACTTGAACTGTATCCTGAACTGAACTGGGAGCCAGTGTAGAGAGGACAGGACAGGAGTGATGTGTTCATATTTTCGTGTGTTGGTCAAAAAGCGCGCGGCAGAGTTCTGTACAAGCTGTAAACGGGAGATGGAGGATTGATTAATGCCAAGATACAAAGCATTACAATAGTCAAGTCTGGAGGTCACAAAGGCATGGATGGCCTTCTCCAGATCACCACGACTAAGAAATGACTTGACTTTGGAGAGCAGACGGAGTTGGAAAAAGCTGGTCTTGACAACAGAACTGATCTGTTTATCAAACTTTAAATTGGAGTCAAACTGCACTCCAAGATTTCTGACCACCGAGTTGAAGTGGGGGAGGGGAAAACCAACACTGGGACTGGGAAGGATGTTGCTGGTGTCATCAGGTGCACCAAACAAAATGCATTCAGTTTTATCTGTGTTTAGGTGGAGGAAGTTTTGAGAGAGCCAGTGCTTAATGTCATTTAAGCAGTTGACAAGAGTGTTTGAACTGAGTGAGGGGTTGGGAGTGACTGGCAGATAGATTTGTAAATCGTCTGCATACATGTGAAAAGACAGGTTATGACGTGTGATGATTGATCCTAATGGCAGCATGTAAAGAGAGAAGAGGACTGGCCCTAGAATAGATCCCTGTGGTACGCCGGAGGTCAGAGGGGTTGATGAAGAGGAGGACAGATCGCCTATCATGACAGAGAAAGTTCTCCCAGACAGGTAAGATTTGAACCATTCAAGCACAGCTCCCTGGAGGCCAACCTGGTATTCTGTCATGCCAACTAGTTTTAGCGATGTTACCTGTTGTCCGGAGACGAAGTCACGTGACGTAAATATTCGCTACGTCAGAACTGAGTCGGCAAATCTGTTTCCATCTGTCGTTTTGCGCATCAGCTCTCTTTCGAAAAACCCCAAAACCACCTCAAGCGAGCGTTATCAACTTTTTGGCAAATTTGAGGAAGTAAATTCAAATCTTGCCGTTTCCATTCACCTTTTCTGATGCGATACTTCAAAATGCGCATCTAGAAACCTTGATGGAAACACGGTTAGTGACCCGCCGTTAACCAGCCAATAAAAACAGAGTTTTTAACCAGCCAATAAAAACAGAGCTTCTCAAGCTCCTAACCCACGCCCCCACCTGTCCCAGCCCCAGCGGCCGCGCACGTTCTCGTTCAAAGGATTGCAAAGCGATGCAGGACTGTTTTGTATGTGACACAAATGTATTAAATTCCCCTTCTTCATCCCTAATCTGGACTTTTCTTTTGTTTTTCTGCCAAAAGTCAAGTGATCGCTTCCAATAAACTTGACTTGAACTTGAACATGCAAATAATAAAAGGACAGTACTTATATAGTTCCTTTCAATCTTATTGAGATACTCAAAGCACTTTGCAACACAATCTGTGTCAATTTGTACAGCACTGATCTATATAAAGATTGATCAGAGCTTTATCACGTTCATACACCGATGGGACACACATCGGAGGCAATGAGGGGTTCAGTGTCTTGCCCAAGGACACTTCAGCATGTGACTGCTGGTCGGTACTGAATCAAGCCCCCAACTCTCCCATTGGAGGACGACTGTTCTAACCACTCAGCCACAGCTGCAACAACATGTAGGAGGAGATACAGTATATGAAGGCAAGAGAACAAGGAGATGAATGCATCTATATGTATGTACTGTATACACACACATATATATATAAATAAACACATACGATAAGCACTAATCATGTAAAACAATATGGCGTCAGTGCAGTTACAGCGTGCGCGCTCAGACTATCATTACCTGCAGCGTTCCCTCAGTGCGGACTGAACTTGGCAAAAAGGTCTCTTCCTACTCTGCTCCTGAAACCTGGAACACGACAGGAACTGACATAAGGGGATTTTAAACATTTGAAAATGTCAATGGAAAAAAATCAAAGCAAATATGTTCTTGTTTTTAGTATTTTACTGTGTTTTATACACTACTTTATTCTAATTGCATTTTTACTGTAGTTTTTTGTTGTCTGTGTAAAACAGGTCTCTCTTGTAAATGAGTCCTTGTGACTCACTGAGATCAACCTGAATAGATAAATGTTGAATGAATTAATAAATCTGCCCGTGTCTGAAGAAAACGAGAAGTTTTTAACTCAAAGTAACTCCAGGCTGATGAAACCTCAAAGAGAGGAAACAAAGTCTGATTTGTCCGATGATTTAGGGCAGACTTTTACACTAAACAGGAATTGAAATGTAGAAAAAAGCAGCAATAATTTGGAGTCGGAGCTGAAATGGCACGAGAGCTGCACATCTTCAGAGTAAAGCTCTACAGAGAGTGGTGAAGGCTGCACAGAAGTCGGGTCAGAGTCAGTCTCCCCACCATCACAGACATTTACACCTCCAGATGCAGGAAAAGAGCCACCTGCATCATGAAGGACCCCACTCACCCAGCACACACACTTTTTGCCCCACTCCCCTCAGGAAGTAGGTTGAGGAGCATTAAGTAGAACCACTAGACTGAGGAACAGCATCTACCCTGAGGCTGTTAGACTCATAAATGTCAATTTTATTTATAAAGCACATAAAAACAACAGAAGCTGACCAAAGTGCTTTACAATTAAAACAGATAAAAAATAAAAAGTAAAATGCATCTAGTGCCACTAAAACATAATAAAATAAACACAACAACAATAAAATCTGCTCAAAATTTGTTCTCAGACTCTGCGAGGATCAAATGCCAAGTAAAACAGATGAGTCTTGAGCAAAGATTTAAAAGTCTCAACAGTCTGAGCACTCTTTAGATTCTCGGGTAAACTGTTCCACAGCTTTGGAGCAGCAACCGCAAAAGCCCGATCACCTCTGGACCTAATTTTGGATCTGGGGACATCCAAGAGAAACTGGTTGGTAGGCCGGAGTGCTCTTACTGGAGTGTAGATGGTAATAAGATCACATAAATGTGTACAGCCACACATCCAGGCTGTCATATTGTAAAGTTTGCAGATGATACAGTTGTGGTGGGATGCATCACAAACAATGATGAGTCCAGCTACAGACAGGAGGTGGAACACCTGGAGAGCTGGTGCAAAGAGAATAATCTTCACATGAATGTGAAGAAGACAAAGGAGATGATTGTGGACTTCAGAAGGAACAAACACACCCACACCCCACTGAACATAAGTGGATCTGCAGTGGAAGTGGTCTCCAGCTACAAGTACTTGGGTGTACACATGAATGATAACCTCAGCTGGAGCAACAACACCACCAGCCTGATCAAGAAAGGTCATCAGAGACTCTACTTCCTCAGACGGCTGAGACGAGCTGGTCTGAGCAGCCCAGTTCTCACCTCGTTCTACAGGTGTGCAGTGGAGAGCGTCCTGTGCTCCAGCATCAACGTGTGGCATGGAGGCTGCACAGTTGCAGAGAGGAAAGCTCTACAGAGAGTGGTGAAGGCTGCACAGAAGTCTGTTGGAGTCAGTCTCCCCACCATCACAGACATTTACACCTCCAGATGCAGGAAAAGAGCCACCTGCATCATGAAAGACCTCACTCACCCAGCACACTCACTCTTTGCCCCACTCCCCTCAGGACGGAGGTTGAGGAGCATCAAATGTAGAACCACTAGACTGAGGAACAGCTTCTACCCTGAGGCTGTTAGACTCATGAATAAATAAACAATAAGAATAATCACTGCAAAATATCACATCATGCTGATGCTGATCTGTTTTCTTGTTGCTGTGTTCATCTGTGACCATCTGCTCATACAGACTCATGTTCGTGCTGCTGTTTATAATGATGTTTTTCTACTACATTAGGGCTTAGTGTATTACTAGTTGATGTTTCTCTTAGTTAATTCTAGATGTTATTACTGTTTTTCTCTTGCATTTGTTGTTGGATGTAACTGGGACCCTGTGTACATAATCTCGTTTTCATCACATGTACCACATGCGGTGCAAATGACAATAAAGACTCTGACTCTGACTCTCTGATAAATATGACTGGGCCAGACCTTTTAGGATTTTAAAAACAAGCAATAAAATCTTAAAATCAATCCGATAGTGGACAGGGAGCCAGTGAAGAGAAGCCAGGACAGGGGTTATGTGTTCATATTTTTTAGTTGCTGTTAACCAGAATAATCACTGTGATGCCACTTTAATTGGAGATTTGTCACTTTATTTGTGCTGCTGATTATCCATGCTGCTGATTTCTTATTCAGTACAGCAGGACAGATTCTCTCTCCGAAAAGAGCCAGACTGGACTCAAAAATTTTGAAAACCAACTTCTTCTGAACTTGAACAAGAAATTCTTGCTGCAATATTAAAATGTGTCAGTTCATGTTAGGACAGGAGACAAGAGATGTCTCCAAATGACTCAACACTATTAATGTATTACTTAATATACATGCAGTAGGCACACTTGATATTGTAGACCATTGCATTAGTTAATACATTCAGCAAGTACTTTTACTTTAATACTTTAAGTACAGGTAGTCCCCGACTTACGAACGAGTTCCGTTCCGAAATATGAATGAATATGTCTTTCAGAACGTATGTTAGAATAAACATCTAAAATAAAACAGATAATTTAAAAGGGACTCATTTTTTTAAACTATAAATTAATGTTGTATAATTATTAGATACATTAATTAATGTACAGTATTACCATTTCAGTGCTCTGTAAACGAGTTAGATCTGGTAGAATCCCTTCACCCTCGAAAAGTTGCTGCTGCAAAATCAGACACCTGCTCACTTCCTGAACGTAAAAGCTCTAATAAAAAGAGTGGCAGCAGAAACAAAATTAAAACCTGCTGTTTCTTGTTGATCACGCGAAATAACTTTGGATTCCCAAACTGCAGACAAACCGCTAAAATATCAACTTTTAAATTGCTAAATTCGTAGGATCCGTCTGTATTCTCCGCCATTGTTTTTCAATGTGCATTCGAGCAGACTCTGGACGCTACGTCACAGATGACGTATGCGGAAATTCCCGGATTTACCGTGACGAAACACGGCGCGAAGTTTAAACTCATTTTAAAAGGAATTTTCATCAATTAAACATTGTTTTTGCAAAAACGAACATAGTTGAATGTTACAAGATATAAATCTTAACAGTTGATGCAAAGTGGAAAGATGATGTCAGTGCTCCTTTAAGCTGCTGTATTCATACCCATCTGCTCACAACATACTATTATATCATATTATTATTAGCATATATCCTTATACAGTTTACTGTTTCTTTTTTACTTCATATTTTTGCTATTTTTGGGTGTAACTGGGACCTTGAGTATACAATTTCTTTCCACCTCATGTACCACATGTGATGAGAATGGCAATAAAGAACCTTGAACCTTGATGAAACCTCAAAGAGAGGAAACAATGTGTCTGATGATTTGGGACAGATTTTTCCATTAAACACGAATAAAGTGTTTTTTTTTAAAAGCAGCAGTAATTTGGAGTTGGAGCCAGATTAGTAGAACACACTCAGATTATTTGTTGGGAAGATTACAAACCTGTTTGAAAACTTCAGATCCAGGCTGTGACCTCCTGCTCTGCTGTCTCGTTTCTCTGACTTTCATCGACAAACGTTACAGAAAATATCAAATAGACATCGTGACATGGCTTCAAATGGTGAACTGCTTTACAAAACGAGGCTTGGTCAATTCTAAAAAATAAAATATTGTCATAAACTACCACAGCTGGGAGCTCTCAAGATTAACTCATCTACGGAAGAGCATTGTACGGAAGAGCATTGCATTCACCAAATACATTTTTTTGACTCATTATTTCATAATTATGAGATGAGATAGTACTAATTATGAGATAATATCTCATAATTATGAGATACTATCTCATAATTATGACATCTTATCTCATAATTATGACATCTTATCTCATAATTACGAGATAATATCTCATAATTATGAGATATGAGATAATATCTGATTATATGAGATAATATCTGATTATGAGATAATATCTCATAATTATGAGATATTATCTCAGAGATAAGATGTCATAATTATGAGATATTATCTCATAATTATGACAGCTTATCTAATAATTATGAGATACTATCTCATAATTATGAGATTTATGTCATAATTATGAGATAAGA
The DNA here is from genome assembly GCA_038048925.1 of Garcialebias charrua. Taxonomy (NCBI): domain Eukaryota; kingdom Metazoa; phylum Chordata; class Actinopteri; order Cyprinodontiformes; family Rivulidae; genus Garcialebias; species Garcialebias charrua. The sequence goes on along the minus strand of JBBPBX010009127.1, from coordinate 31,107 downwards.
TGACATAATTATGATATATTATGAGATCAGGATCTCATAATTACGAGATAATGAGTCTTTTTTTATTTATTTGGTGAATGCAATGCTCTTCCTTACTCATCCAATCTGACTCTGTCTGAAATAATAAAAGTGGATTAGGGGTGACCCCTTGTGGAAAACTTGGTGCAGTCATTTTATTTGGAACAATAAAAAATAAAAAAAGTATTTTAATTTGCTACACTTCTCCCTGAAACATAAACCCCAAAATACATTACTGCAAAGACTGGTTCATCCCAAAGATCCAGTCCCCCGGCACAAACAGAGTAATGTTGTGTATGCTGTTCAGTGTCAGGAGGGTGATCAGTCTTATATCGGGGAAACTAAACAGCCACTGGCCAAAAGGATGGCCCAGCACAGAAGATCAACATCATCAGGTCAGGACTCTGCGGTCTACACTCATCTCCAGGCCAGCGGTCACTCTTTCAGGGATGAAGATGTTCACATCCTTGATAGAGAGGAACGATGGTTTGAGAGAGGAGTAAAGGAGGCCATCTTTGTGAAAAGAAACCGTCCATCATTAAACAGAGGTGGAGGCCTCCGGGTTCAACTGTCCCCCTCTTACAATGCTGTTATTGCTAGTATCACTCAGCCCTCTGTGAATAGCAAACAACCATCAGGGTGCTAACGATCCATCGTTAGGCTGATGGTCCTCCTTGATCATGTGAGCAGCTGGTTTCGGCTGTCATCAGCCAACTGGTTGATCCACTGTGAGAGGGTGCTATTTATAAGACTGAGCTGAATACAGCAGCTCAGACTGAGGAAGTCTTTCGGACGAAAGACGAAATGTTTCTACAATTTTTTTGCTTTGTTTTGTTTTGTTTTTTGAATGTCCAGAGGACCAGACTTAGCCTTTTTACATTTTTCTACCTGGATTATTGAGCATGCATCAGGGTATAAATGATGTTAATTTTAGCCTCTTGTTTCTTTAATCATAATGGTGTAAATCATTGTGAATGTTTATTTTATATCAATATGACCTTTAATTACTTTTGGTGAGTAAACTTTATTTATTCCACAGGATAAAAAGCAAAATCAGCATAACGTCTGCAGAAGTTTATATTTAAATAAATAAAATAAAAATCAACGTTCTTCACGGTGAAGCAAAAAGTCAAGTCAAAGTCAACTTTATTGTCGGTAATGGATACTGAGCTATTCAAAATGAATTGTTTAAATTAGTAGAATAAAAATGAATTGTTTAAATTATTTAAATTAGTAGAATAAATGTATGAAAATTGTTTAAAGTGAATCTTGAGAATGAATCAACACTTAGTGTTCCCAGTGAAAGCAGCAAGGTATGGTTTGTTTTTTGTTTATGTTCAATGTTTATATGTTTTCTGTACTATTAATGTTTATTCTGTACACTAATATTTGTATATATTTGTATATATTTTAGTTTTTACTGTGATCAAGGTGACTGGAAGTGGTGTGGTGACTGTGATGATCCGCATAAAAGAAAATAAAACCTTCAAATCACCCGTCGAGACTGCGCAATTTAATTCAACGGCTGGGGAGCAGCATTGTCAAAACTGCAATATGTACAGGACATACAGTACACAGGATTTAAATTGCATTTCTCTCAGACCCACGGTGCAACAATAACCATTTAAACATTAAAACATTTAATAAACATAAGCATAAAATGAAATAATAAAAGTGTAATACTGTCCTGAGTTTTAGCATATTAGATAAAAGTATATCTGTAAAATAAAATGAAGGTTTTGACATTAACATTTGTAATAGAGGGACAAAGCAGCATATGAAGTTCGTGTACACAGCATAGGAGGTATTTGATATTGGTATAGAGGTAAAGTGACATGTGCAATTAGGCTAGTAAAAAGAATATATCAGCAGTAGTGGATATAAAAAGTAGTGTAAATGTAAACAGTAGTGTTGATAAATGTAAATACATACATTTTGTACGCCTCTTTTGTGACAGTCGTTGTTACTCACTGTTGTTATCACTGTTTGTTAAGAAATCAGGTCTCTCTTGTAAATGAGTCCCTGAGGCTCAATGGGATTAACATGTATAAATAAAAGTTGAATTAAAAAACCCAGCTCAGACCTCATTAAGATGTTTGAACGGTTCGTAACGTTTTGACTAATGTTATGGAGCTGAAATAAAACAATTTTATAACCACTACACTGTCGTTATTCTGTGTGAATCCTGCAGTAACGTGTAAATATCTTCAACCTGCAGACGTTCTGATGACGATCTGAATAATCACACAGTTTGAAAACATAGACATTGGAACTGTTCTTGATGATAAATTGACCTTTGACCTCCATGTGAATCCACTTTGTAAAAAGGCCCACCAGAGAACGTATTTTTATCGGAAGCTTTGTGGTTTTAATGTTGATTCAACTTTTATGAGAATGTTTTATTCATGTTTTATTGAGTCTACTGGTCCACTGACATGATTTTTTTACTATTCATAAAATTGCTCAAAATATATATATATTATCATTTAAATATGTTTGTTTTTGCAAACAAAATGATAAATCACTTTAATTTTGCTTTAAAAGTGATTTTGAACTTCAAGCCGTGTTTAATCATGGGAAATCCGATTACACTCGAACGCACCATATGTGATGTCACACTGGGCAGAGGGCTGTGGTGTCTTTAATAGCGGACAATTTAAAACTGGACGAATTTATCAATCTATGTGAAGATTTGAGCTATTTGTCTTCATTTTGGGAAGCAGAAAATTGTTTGGGTGATGGAACAAGAAACAACAGGATCTAATTTAGGTCTGATGCTGTATCAGACTTACCTTCATGTCGAGCTGCTCATACCTGCGCACTGTGACAAGCCCAGAGCTCTGCCCGATGTGACATCACAGATGGTGCGTTCGGGTGTAATCGGATTTCCCATGATTAAACACGGCTTGAAGTTCAACATCACTTTTAAAGCAAAATTGAGGTGATTTATCTTTTTGTTTGCAAAAACGAACATAGTTAAATGATAAAATATATATATTTTGAGCGATTTTATGAATAGTAAAAAAAATCATGTCAGTGGACCTTTAACTTTTACCTTCAAGAGAGCAAAATCTCGGGGATTGTCAAGATGTGCAGCAAAACTGCTGGCATAGACCTAAAGAACCTTGCAGACCTACACAAGGAGAGGTCAGTGAATAAGGCCAGGCAGATTCTGGCAAACCCTGATCACCCACTCCATGACGAGTTCAGGTTGCTTCCATTTGGACGCAGGTTTCTGCAACCCAGATGTAGAACAAACAGATTGAAAAACTAATGTATCCCTGTAAGCAATCAGGTTTCTCAATGCACATTAATTTTAACACTGTTACTGTTTGTCTTATTGTCTTGTGTTTATATGTGTACAGTATGTGTGTGTAAGTGCATATGTATGAATTTGTACACACCTATTGACTGCGAAACTAATTGCCCCTCGGGGATAATAAAGGAACTTGAACTTGATAAACTGTTGGGTCCTCGTGAGTTGACCTTCTGATTTTGTTTTGAGACCTGTTTTGATGGATTGTCCAGTTTCTGATGAGGACAGCTCGGCTGTTTGGGCCCAGTGGAGGCCCGGGCAGCTCTTTCATGTATTCGCAGCATGTGGTCGTGTTCAGCGTTGGTCTGCCACGGACTCGCTGAGACTCCCTGCTGCCTGGGCTTTGTGCCGCCCGAGGGCTCCCCTTCTGCTGCCGGCGCTCGGCCATCTGGGGCCTCCCGGGCCTCCGGCTGCGAGCGAGAGGCCACAGGGCCGAAATGTTACGTAACACAGCTCTGCTATTGAAGGTAGAAGGAAGAAAACTCCTCAAAAAATAATAAATGACATTAATAGTCCGTGTGAGAACTGAAAATCTGCAGCCAAATGATAAAAAGAAAAGAAAAAACGTGTTTACACTCACGTTTACATTTAACTTGAAATAAAAGCACTTGTCTCAAGAAACCCCAGGTGACGGATTCTACATCCAATAAATGTTTCAGTTTGTCTTGTTTCTCTTCACGATGTGCTCGTTGTGTTTATTTTTTATCATATTCAAAGGTTCGCCCTGCAGGACGGGCTCTTCGGATCAGAACCACGACTCGACACGACAGATGGCGACTCTGAGGTCACCCAGAGCTGGAGCTGAAGTGAAACGTTCACTCAAAACTTTTACAGCAGAATACAAGCCCTTAAGTTATGACATCAGGGAAACATTGCTATGAATCTGCATCCGAGTTGTTTAAAATAAACAGAAAATGTGCACTTTGGATCCCTTGTAGCTTAAACTGTATGCTTTAGAGTGCTTAAATTAAATAGTTTTATTGTTATTCCTTTTCTAAACACTGATTTTTGCATTTCTAACTTCTAAGTGACTGAAATTAAGAAATAAATTGTTTAAAATAAAGAAAGCAATGTGTAAACAGAATGAAATGTTTGTCCTTTAATTATTTGGAAAACTGAAACCTGTATACAGAAATACCGGTACACAAAATCTATACAAGTAGTACAGTATATAAGAAGTCAAAACAACTAAAACAGTTATATTGTAATGTTGGATCCAATTTTTAAGATTTTATTTAGGAGTTATTAGTATTTGTGTTCAAAGCCTTAGATTGTTTTTCTAGAAACTTTTTATGTGTTTTACTTTTTGGTGTATGAGTCTCATCTTAAATTGCTTTTGATTGTTTAATAAGTATTCAATTTTAGTTTATTTTTTCAATTATTATTATTATTAAATTATGTTCAAGCTACAAGAGGGCAGCTGAACTTCGCGCTGTGAGAAACAAAAAGGCTACTTTAGATCTAAAACATGGTCAAATGCGTGTTTGTGATCCGTTACAGTACAATTTTATCTAAACTACAGTACATGTATTTGAAACTTCAAAATTGCATTTGCAAATTAAAAATTATTCAATCAAAAGAAAAAATAAAACATTGCAAATTAACTTTGAATATTTCCCAAATTTCATCATTATTATATATTTGTCAATTACAAAGTACAAATAAATTACTAACTCGTGAAATTTGATCATTTTTAAAACAATTGGCAACTTTTTGAGTTGACATATTTTTACTTATTTTTATTTACTAATGTGTAATTTATATCTTTTTGTATATTTTTATATTAGACTTTTTCTTCCTAATTATATCTTTTTTTAATTTATTCTGTTTTACTTTTTGTAATTTTTATGTTGTTGTAATTACAACATATTACCGTTAGAGGGCGGTACTACCCTGTCTGCGCTGTACGACTGCTTGGAAAAAACTAAAACCATAGCAAATTTTATTTTAATTTAAACCCTTTTAAACTAGTAGACACTTACATTTTTATTTAAAGCGTTTGTTGTCAACGTTGAAAACCGCTACACGAAATTAAACATAAATAGTATAACTTTTTCAATCGACGCCACACCGCCGACTATGCTCCTGATAAGGAGCATAGTCAAGACAAGTTTTAGGAGTAGAAAACACAAGGCTATAAAAATCTCACATGCTACATCATTATGTTATATTAAAGTAATATATCATGTTATTTTAACAGTTTACAGAACATAAAAGAGGATTAGAGCCGTTTGTTGTCGTTTTGACGTTCACCCCGTGCGAACCAGGAAGTAGGACGTAGTGATTCCTCTTCGCCTAACTGCGACATCTTTGGCGATAAGCGATATTCCAACGGGTGACATTTTTGGGCACAGCATCAACAGCGCTGACGTGGGAGCTACGTGAGTGAAGGCGAGGCGCAGGCCGTGCACCCATACTGTCATTAGTGACGAGTCAAATACGTCAAAAACTCCGGTAAGTCACCGCAAAGCTGTCACATTGTTCCGGTCAGCGCCGGTTTGGGCAGAACCGGAGGAAGGAGCTTTCATTTTCTTTCCTTATCTGACGGTTTTTACACGTTTTGACCTAAACAACTGAAGTGTCCTCTTCAAAATAAAACACCTTCAACCAACACGCTTTTTACTTCCTGGATCCACAAATGTGGGAAAAACTGAAGAAAAATACTCGAGTGGTTTCTGTTATTGTTATGTATATATATTTATTTATTTTTCGCATTTGATTTGAAATAATGCGTGTGCGAAGTTCTGAACTATGCAGTGCTTTCACTAAAGGCGTGGTTTGTTCCGAGAAAAGTAACTTTCCACACATTTCTACAAAGTTTGCAGAAAAACTTGACAACTTTTCTCAAACATCTCTGTTTTTATAGGGTTGACTTGTGTCTTCTTGGTCAAATTTGGGTTTAAATTGGGTTTTTTGTACCTTTTATCTGAGGTGAAAATTATAATTTTTTTGCTTTTTATCTCAACTATTCACCTTTTTGCTCTCTGACCTTTCAAATACAAGCTATTTTCTTGTTTTCCCTCACTTTTCTGCCAAAAGGAAGGCTGACAATAATGTTTTTGCCTGCATGCCTGTCTGTTAGCAAAATATCATGCAAACCATTAAACAAATTCTATTAAAGCTTAGATCTACAACTGACTAACTTTAGCAGTGTTGCCAGATAGAGTCGAGGCTTTCCAGCCCAAAAATCTGTTAAAAACCGCCACATCACACAAAATCCCACCCAATATATTGTTGTATTTACTGTTTGAATATGAACACACTTCATTACAAGCCAAGTTAATTATACACATACGCACTAGGGGTGTGAATCACCAGCATTACCACAATACATGTACTGTACAATGTTGTACAATGTCACAAATCCAATAATTCTCAGTTGGGTAATCTGGACAGTTTCTTTTTTTATAGAAACATTTCACCCTCCATCCGGAGGGCATCGTCAGTCAGAGGAGTTCCAGCAAAACTTTCTTGAACTTTCTTGTCTTGAACCACTTTGGCTGTGGCTGCCTGCCTGGGAGGACTCGACGAGGGACAGGACGGCCCCCAGAAACCATCTTGGCTCCAGCAAACTGGTTGGTCCACTTAAAGTGTTTACTGCTTGGTGGGGAAACAGTTTGCTAGAACTCCTCTGACTGATGAAGTCCTCCGGATGGAGGGTGAAATGTTTCTATAAAAAAGAAACTGTCCAGATGACCCATCTGAGAATTATTCAATTAAAATATGATTTAACCATTTCATTTCTGTTATTACAGGCACCAGGCCTTTAAATAATAATAAAAAAACATTTTTTTTCTTAATTAATGAAAAAATAAAAATAAATAAATGACCTGTTCAGTATGGTCTCACATTTCTCATGTTTAAGAGCATTTTTTTTAACCAGTTAACTTAAAAGTGTCCTGATTACCTTTCAGTTATAAAAAACAAAAATAGATATTGAGCTTACTGTTAATGCTGTGTTTCTTCAGGTAAACAACCAAATTTGTTGCGTTTCCTGAGTATTTTAACTCACACTGGCACCTGTTGCATATGTTGACGGGTTCAAATCCCGGACGAGCCCCCACCATTTGTCTCTCTGAGTCTGGGAAACCTGGAAACACGAGTTAATAATATCCGTGAGTGAAGGAGCAAACTTCCATCTTCTTCCCTAAACTCGGTCTGAGGAGGGAGTGGGGGAGAGCTCCTCACTTGGACATCCTGGGAAACGACATCCGTCCTCCTTTGGTCCCGTCCTTTTTCCCTTTTAGTTTTGGCACTAATTCAGTCAGTTTCAGTCCCAAAATAAAGTGTTGAAATTTTATTTGTGCCTTGCAGGTAACAATAAAAGTATGTAATGATTTATTCCCTTGATTTTCTTTTCTTGTAATAACCAAATACAGTACTGGATAAAACTTTCACTATAGAGTGTATCACACATATGGCATGAGTTTTGTCTGTGGAGCCGTCCTGTCAGAATCCAAAATATTTCCACAGTGTTGATTTAAATCCAGCAGGAGAGTGAATTTCATTATCCGTGTTTTCTGCCTCGTCTGCCATGTTGCTGAGGCGGCCGCAGAGCGCAGCCACGCATGGAAATGGTGACACAGGCGTGCCTTGGGAATTTCAGAATAAAAGCGTATTTTAAAGATGATATGAATCAATGTTTTAGTTTTGCCACGATATAATGGAATCATTAATAATTTAATCGATATATCGATTTAGATTGATGTATTGTTACACCCCTAATACACACACACACAATACCCCCTGCCTCCTGTAAAGATATATTGGTGTTTGTGTTCATCTATGTGATTAATCAAAATCAGTTAAACGTGAACGTTAGAGCTCTTTAATCAGAAAATCCACGTCACATTTTAAAATCTGGTTATTATAGACACACATTAAATGTTAAATATGAATATTTCTAGATTTATCACCACAGTGATAGTGTTACAAACATTAGTAGTTGTAAACACTCAAAAGAATACATATGTTGGTTTAGTGCTTATCTTTAACCTGAATATTTAAGGATTAAACATTTTTAATAATCACATTAAAAGTTATAAATGTTGTCTTTGGTGCCTGATTTCCAAATATATCAGTGTGTGTGAATGACAGGCATTAACATAAAACACTTTGTAGAACGGTGCTTTATGAAGTTCAGTCCATTTCCTTGTATTAGTTGGCCGGCAGATCGTCCACATCCAGTATGGCGGACACCGACGTACCGCTGCAGCAGGTCAGCCTGCTAAAACTGCCTCACCAGTTCTCTGTTGTGAACGCCCTGGCTGATGACAATAGCCAATCAGTGATGGAGAAAGGTCATGGGAGCTCTGCTATGAACCAATAATGATGAATCATTCATTGAAATGTGTTTAATAAATCAAAAACTGCAGATCTGACTCCAAATCTGCCCAAATTATCCCCCAGCTGCCCAAAGCTATTTTTACCTGCAAAATCAGAATGAAAACCGCCCAATCTGGCAACGCTGTTTAGGAGCCAATCCAATTTAAAATGGCCGCCACAGCCGATCACTATTGGCCAACACAAACTGTAACTCAGTCATCTTTATGGACATTGAGCTGAAATTCGGTGTGGTAGTAGCTGAGAGTCATTCACAACACGCGCGTCAAGCAAAACGTCTGAACTACCGTTTGTCGTTTCTAAACCCAAGATGGTGTCAGTTTATGCGTTTGGCTTTGGATGGGCGGGCGACATGCATTCCTTCACGGAGTTCAAGAAAAACGGTGTCACAAACTGCTTTTTAACTCGGACTGGAAACCAGTTTCGTTCACACACAAACCAGAATGAAACCAGTTTGTCCAACAGCAGAAGTGCCTCGTTTTGTCTTTTTTCAAATGACGTCTTCTTCTGACACGACGACAAGTTGTTATTATTATTTCTGCATCTTTCACCCCCCACAACAAATCAATAATTGAACATCAGTTTCAGATTCTCTCCCAAACGTGCACAAATAAAGATTATTCTTTTGTTCCTGTTTTAAAAATGAGTAATTACGGATGTGTGGTGGAGAAAACCACTTCATCTTGTTAGCCGTGTTGATCCAACCACACAGACCATCTGATGCTTGTCGGTTTAGTGATATCTGTCTGTTTTTGTGCGATGTCACTTCCAGCGTCTGTGATAATAACTGTGCGTGGTCATGGATACGTCGGTGTCATCTCAGCTGGACAGCAGCTTAAATGACTTCACGACGGATGAAGAAGAGAATCTCAGTGACGCCAGTCCGTCTCCTGCAGCCTCCACTCAGGTACTCATTGTTCTTCTCGCAGCTTCAGGAACGCTACAGGTCTTCCACAAGTCCCCGGACTTACCAGATAAGATGTTTAGCTGATGTATAATTAGAAAAAAAAATTGGCGCCCTTTTGTGAATATTCTCTGAGTCTGATTGGTTTGTGGCTGCAGGTTTTGATAGACGGAGATCCTTCGGCTGTCGTCCAGCTGTCTGAAGAGCAGACGGCTTCGATCCAAGGGGTCAGCCAAGCCCCGAAGACCTCCGTTATCCAGTCAACACCGGTCCAGACTGTTCAGGTGGGGCCACACCTAGTCCCACTTTTATCTTTAAAAATGTGATCATGTGGACTTTACAAAGTCCCACTTCTTAAAGCTGAGGCCGTCAAGTGTTTCGCCGGTTCAGGTTTAAAAGTCAAAACGAGTCCTTTTGTTGGTTCAGCTCCACTTTGGTTCTGTAAGTCACAGCTTTCCACTGTCAAACTAATAATAATAATAATAATAATAAATAATGAATTTAATTTATAACACACTTTTCATTAACAAAAATCTCAAAGTGCTACAAAGTGCAACAAAATCAAAAATAAAACAAGTGATAAAACAAGTAAAATCAATAATAATACAGTATCTCTGAACCCTCAATTTGAAATGGAACATCAATAGTTTATTTCTATTACTAAATATCATGTAGTTGGTTTTATCCAAGTTTAATGATTATTTATTAAGTTTAAACCATGTCTGATTTTTTTTTTTTCATTTATAGATGGCCTCCCTTCACACCTTTTAGCCATCCTCTCACTCCAATATGTTTTTTTTTTTTTAAGAGAGAAAGAAAGAAAAGAGAAAGTAAGACAACAAAACAACAATTATCCACAAAAGAGCACAAGGCAAACACACCCAACCTCCGTCCACAATCCTGCAAAGCACATGACAGAACATAGCAACGAAACATACATACATAAAGACTGATAATATTCATGACCTTGCAGTAGCTTTCTATAAATACACATACCCATTCCTACAAATATGTATACAGTATACATACATATACATTTATATTCATTCATATACCCATCTACATATCTACATATATCTACATATACATCCCTGCATCCATTTGTGTGTGGTTGTGAGCATGCATAAGTGAATAAGGTTCCTCCAATAGAACATTTAATAGCGAGTGTGAAGCATCAGAGACCCGTCCCCCCAAAGCCCGAGACAGACGAAGGGGTGATCAAAGCCCAAGACCCCAGGAAGGACCCCGAGCCCAGAGTCCCCAGGACCACCCGAACAGGACGAGCCACTCGTCCACTCCCCAGGTCCGACCAAGGGGAAGAACCGGACGAACCCCACCAGCGACCACACACAATGACCCCCCGGGGTCAATCGCGACAAATACACAGGTCCCCTTGGTTTTATCCAAGTTTAATGATTATTTATTAAGTTTAAACCATGTCTGATTTTCAACAAACTCCATCATTAATTCCAAAATCTGTTCAATATTTTTACCAAAACAAAAAAAATGTGGCATCATCAGCGAAAAGAATGCATTTAAGGAGTCCTGACACCTTTACCAAATCATTTACAGTACATATAAAATGAATAACTTTGGTCCAAGTACTGTACAGATCCTTGAGGAACTCCGCATGTAATAGTGCAGTGGTCTGATGTCACATCATCCATCTGTACAAACTGTTTCCTGTTTTTCAAATAACTATGGTACATACCCACTGTAATGCTAATCCTTTGATACCATATTTATGTAATTTATCAAAGAGAATATTATGATCAACAGTATCAAATGCCTTTTTTAAATCAACAAGCACACTTACACAATATTCAATATGTATTGGAACATTGAGAATGGCAGACTACTTACAATACAGTACATAATTATGTAACAATATAGGAGTTATTAGTCAGTTTACTGACTTCCTATAGTTTAGACGTGCAGCTATGAGCAGACTTTTATCTGCACAAACTGCCACCAAAGTGCGGGGTCTCAACTTTTTCAGATTAAATCAACAAATCTAACGATGTGATTAGCCAGAAATGTAATTTCACGCTTAGACTTCAATTTATGTTGGTCTACCAAAAGAATAGACCTTTTATTGAAACTATCACAAGAATTACATTAACATTTGTATCGATATTAGCTCTGATTTAATAACTACGTTGACAAGAATTCAAATTAAAACAAACAGACAGTTGGACCTTTCTGTTGGCACATTACTTAAAGTTTACCATGATGAAAATAAACATAAGGAGGAGTTTAAGGAGGAAAGATAAAAGATTGAAATGAAATGGTTGAATCTTATCTTGAGATGTTTAACCAGTGATGGCACCCTCTGCTCGGTTTCGGCTGGACGTCCGTCCCGTGATGAAACACTTTTACCTTCGTGAAGATGATCCTGTCTCAACTCCGGTAAATTAGTCAAGCCAGACGCGCAGGCTGCTGCGTTTTACAGGCGACCACTTTCATCTTGCCACGGTCTCGTGAAGTCTGCGTCGGCCTCCCAGAGTGATGCCTGGTTCTGGTTTTGTTCAAGATAACTTCAGAAAGAGTGTCACCGCTTGGAGCTGTGACACTCGAAGTGGTTCACAGCTGACGTGCTGTTTGAACCTTTGCTGAAGACGTGGGCCTTTGGTGCCTGGCCGGAACGTACATCAGCTTGGAGAAAAACGTCCGTGCGTCTTCCCTTCTCCCCGAGAACTCTAAAACCCAGTGAGTGCTGAGAACTGAGTCCCAGCACGGAGACAAAACAAAAACCTGCAGGTGTGAAAACAGAGCACTCTCTGTTTAAGCACAGATGAATTGTTTTTAGAACGGACGGGAGACCGAAGATTAAGTTATGTCTAGAACTTCTCCTTCGAAACAAAAACAGTTCAAACAAATACGAAGAATTGTTCATTCAACTTTAGACACATTCTGCATAGAACAGACAGTTTAAAGCACGATCATTCTGAGATGTTCTCTTAACTTTGTCATATTTAAAATATACCAGCTTAGTAAAATCATCATTGAAATGACAAAAATACTGTTTGATCAATTCTGAATTAACACACATTAAAGAGAAAGTTCAATCTGATTAATTAGTGTCCATTAATTCATAATAATTGTTAACCAAAATAGTGTTTACTCGTCTCCTTGAAGGCTTCAAGAAGGTGTAACACTGAGAGTTCCAAAGAGATGCAGAGAGGTGTCCTTGAAGGTCAAGACAGAGGCCTATATCACTACAGTCCCCCTTTTTGGAAGTCATCGCCTGTCCTTGGGGATGAGTTCCAACACGAAAGGATACCACCGAATGTCTCTGACCTCTATGTAATCCAGCAAGTGGGAAAAAAAAAAATTCAAAAATATACTCCCATAATGTTTTTGGAAATTCCATACTGTTCGTAGGTAATCCCATTGCGGCAAGCTTTTAATCCTTTGGAAAACATAGTCTGTTAACCCATGGAGAACTGAGTCTGTGATCCCTTGGAAAACAAAGTCTTATAATCCACAACGGTAAATCCACAACGATGGGGGTTATTGATTTCATCAGCAAGAATGGTTTTTAATCAGCATGTAGAGGGGATCCCTCGATTGAAGCAGAGGAGGCGGGCCTTGGATGAAGGTTGAAGACCAACGTTGGATCAGCAGGTCCCCACATCGAAGGTTGCAGGCTGGATGGCTTCCAGTCGGTGCCACCCTGGTTCAATGTGTCATGCAATTATGTGGTTTTAGGTGGGCTTATGATTGGGATTCTACATTAAGCCTTACCTATATGCACCTGGTATGTAAGCTATCATGGATTAGATCAGCTAAAATTACCAATTAAGGGGTGGATCAATGCTGTAAAAATCAGACATAGGGATCTATACCTATAGACATGGGGAGGGCTTCTGTAACGAAGGCCTCTTCATTCAAACTATTCCTCCATTCATTATTTAGTTTAGGTTAAACTAAAATAAAAAAATGAAATCTAGTTTGGTCTAAATGTCTGTTGTCTTTTAGACGAACGACGCAAGAATTGGTAATCCCTAAAAATTTTGAAGTCTATGGCGAGACTCATCAAAATGAATAGATCTAGAATAGAAACGATCGAATCGGTTCTACCTAAATGATTGGGAGATCAGTGTAGATTATAGTACCTTAAGTAGTATTAATCTACTATGACTCTTCAAAGATTGAGATCTTTAACAAAATGAACAGCATGTTGGCATAGTTAAAATCCATTTAAGTCTTCAACTTATCAACAATCAAAACCTCTTTTGGCTGGGAGTGTTCAGAAAACAATAACAACTTCAATAACACAAAAGTAGCAATTAAGCAACTAAAAAACAACGTTTCACTACGTCAAACTCACTCTGGTCGTCAGATTCCACGTCACACACAAGAAAAACAGTTCTTAGCTTTATAACCGATGTCAATTAAATCCTGCAGATTTAAACGGTTGTTAAGGTTAGTTTTTGTTGTGGGTTTTATGCTTAGCGTTTCTAAGTTCTAGTTGGAACGGTTTCTTTTCGCAACTAGAATAGTTTAAACTGTTTAAGCTTATTTACTATCCTGTGCTTGGACGACCTTCTTTTCCCATGAAGTCTGTGAGTTTGCGAGCTCTTTGTCGTTTGTGGGGTTATTGAAATCTTTGTCCTTGACATGGGCCTGGCCTAACATCACCCCCCTGTGGTCATGAGGGACCAAGCACACGGGTGTGGACGTCCGTCCATGGGCACGAGTTAGGATGCCATTGTTTAGTTTAAGCTGTTCGCGCAGTTTATGGGGAACCTTGTACAGGAACCTTATAGGTTTCGGCCAACGTACCTCTGTACGTTTACCTCTTTCTGCGTAATGCAGGTGTGTCACAACTGTCGGCGCCGTCGCAGGCGTGTCTCTGTCGTTGTGATGTATGTCTTCCCACTTCATGAATGAAGAGGTGCTCTTTGAGTCTGTAAGAACTATGTCATCTCTGAGTAGTTCTAAATTCAAATGCTCTTGAACCAAGGTTTCATTGAAAGCTTGGCTGATAACTGCATTACCTGTCCCAGAGGACAGTACAGCGTTCTCGGTGTGTGACCCTAGGATCTCTACACCGTCGTTTACCTGTGGTAGGAAGTGTGAGTCTGCCCCCCTTTTGTTAGAGGAGGGGTCCTCAAAATCTGTAACAATGAAGTCCAAGTGACTGTCAGCGTGTAGTAGACTGTCACCTTGTGGGCTCAGATGTCCTTGAACCAAGACTTCACTGAAAACTTGGCCGTATGCCGAATTACCCGTCCCACAGGACAGTACAGCGTCCACGGTGTGTGATCCTTGGATCACCACACCCTCTTCTACCTGTGGTAGGAAGTGGTCAGGGAGTGCTGAAGGCGTCAGCTCGCAGAGGAGGTCCTCGTGATGGGCCAGAGTCTGGTCCACCTGTTGAGTCTCCTCTGTCTCACCTGTAGTTGAAGGTTCACTTACCGGGTCTGCGGTCTCGGTTGGGGAATCCCATGTGACCTCAGTGGTACCTGTTGTTAGACAGTCAGTGTCCTGACCTTGAGGAGGTACCACGATTGGCAGTGGACTGCTCACTGTGGCCCACATTGTCTGATTGCCATAATTTATAATCGCTTCAAAGCGATTTACAAAATCTTGGCCAACCACAAATGGAGCCTGGAGTGAGTCAAGTTCAGACACATATACCGGGTGGTATAGTGTCATTTCGCCAATCTGCATGTGAACCATGGCTATTAGGGTTGTTCTCGTCTTTGCAAGGCCTTGTTGCTCACCATAAGTGTATTTCACAAAGGGTATTTGCCTGCCAACATCGTTAGCGGCGGTCCTTAGCTCCTCAAACAGTTCGGCTGACATGGTAGACACGTCTGAGCCGCTAACCAGGAGCGCTTCTTGCTCTAGGACCCCTTCCAATGTGAGTGGGAGGTAAGCTCTCTTAGCTTTACCCCTTCTTACAAAGTGACACAGAAACCGTTCAGGTTTTTCCACACGTGTCTGTGTACGTGTGACTCTGTCTGTGTAATCGTCGTCGCTGTCAGCATCATGATGGCTGTCTGCCTCATGACCTTCAGGATGTGGACTTTCAGGACGCAGATCATCAGCAATTTGATTGCTGTCAGCATTTATGTCAATGTTGACGTTGTTGTTGTCAACTGTGTGCACTGAGTTGCTGCAAAAGGCAGTGCTGTGCGTCGCCTCATCAGGTGGAACAAGGTTGTTTGTGTTATCATCAAGGACAACGTCATACGATGTGTCAGCTTGGTCAACCACTGTAACATTCAAATCATTTGACAAACAACTCACAACCTCAGTCACGTTCTCGCGCGGAGGCGCCGTTTCCATAATCTGGAGCATGTGTGACTCATTGCATGTCTCGAACTGTGCAGTTCGAGGGGCAGTGGCAGGAGGGCCGCTTCTCGCGGGTACATGTCGGGACAGACCATTTTTCAATGGTTCACAGTGTCCATGCAACCGCCTTCGAATCTCACCGATTGTGAGATCCACGAGAGAACTCTTTTGGTTCGATCCGGACCATCTGGGTTCATCTGGAGGGCGAACACCTACCTTATGTAGTTCTCTGCTCATCTCAAGGTTTTCAACCTGAGGGGCAGGGGGTTCAGAAATTCCCGTGAACCGATCTGAGTCACATTTATAGGCCGTAGCACCATGCTGATGTTCGTTATTACGAAAAACCTGTGTCCTCTCGCACTTTGAAGGAGAGGAAACCTCTTCTACTTCCTGCAAGTGGGATGTGACCTTTTGACCTGGGCACACCACTGAGGGTGTTTTCCGTCGTTCGAGCATGTCAAAAAATTCCACAGCACATTCTTTAATTTCTGCCATGGTACCCTCTTCGCAATTAACATTGAAGCGGACACATTTCATTATGAACGGTATCAGATTCAAAGTGAACCGTCTTTTAAACTCCACATCATCCTCTATTCCAGGTACAGCTTTATTCCCTGTGTAAACAGAGAGGAGCCTGTCATAAAACACCAGGGGATGTTCACCTGGTTCCTGAAGGACGTTCTTTGCAGCTAAGTGCCTATCAAAGGATGCACCTGTTAGAACGTCCATCTTCCTACTGATTTTCTGTGAAAAATCAAGGACAGTCGGACTTATATCACAGTGGACAGTCTCACCATGTGATGCCAAGATGTGAAATTAAATAAAAATCAGTGATTCCCATTAATTTGTCGACCTGTGACAAGGTCAAACAAAATTGGCTGTTATTGTGTGATTTTGTGAAAATCAAGACAAAAGATGCCTCATGTGTGTTATTTTAAACTTGCAGTCTAAAAACACAGGGACAGAGATCTAGTTCTGCACAGAATTGATGATAAGAGTGTCAAGGCTTATCAAAAACAGACATGTCTGTATTAAAATCTGTGTAACTGTCCTGCCATCAACATTTGATTATATGTGAAAATCAAATTAAAGTGTGCTGTGAGTACAATATTCTCAAAATGTTTCCCGTTTAAAACAGGAACAGTTAACATGTACAAATTACAGGAAGACTGCGTCTTCTAATGTAACCAGCAGGGGGCACAGCGCTGGAAGTGAGTTTATCACAGCGACTGTAATCTCTCTATCTGACCGCTATAGAGGCGCTGTTATCACCAGTGAGCGCAGCCGTAGCTTTCAGCCCACACAGACATCCAACACGGATGAAAAGCATCAATCAGACAGATCTAAAGCGTAACGTGATAAGCTCTAGAACCCAGGCTCACAAAAACGAAATCATGTGAGCAAAATCGGTTGAACTGTGAAACATTTTAAACTGCGTTTAAAAGAAATAAGGTCGGTCCTCATAAAACCGGCAAAATCGGTGTCACGTGACCTGGTCACATGGCGATCGGCAGTTTTTCAGAGCAACCGGCTCAATCCACCCATTAAAATCTCAAAAACACCGCGATTAAACAGTCTTTTTAATGACAGTAATGGACAAACAAGCACGGAAACTCGTCTGAGATAAGCTGTGAAGTGAAAGTGACGAGGAGCGGGGCTTCACCCACTGCGCATGCGTCAACACATACAGCGTAATCGACCAATCACAGCGAAGACAGAACTGTAGTTCTAAAACCCAAGTGTTCATGGGAAATTGTGTCTTCCAAACCTAACGCCGCCCACAAGCGACGTGCCGTTCGAGCGGTGCGTTCACGGACCTGCGGTCTTTTGAACTCCAGCGAGGAACGGACTTTTTAACGTCCTAAAACAGTCATAAATATCGCAAAACACCGCGGTTAAGCCAGTCTTCGACGATATTACGTGCATAGAACTCAAACAACACAGATAAACCGTCAGAAATGTGTGCAAAAATGAATCTGACAACCAGAGTCTACAGAAACCAACGTTCTTGAACGCGACACACAATGGACCAATCACAGCGTTTTAAGCAGCCATCTTGTCTCTCGGTACCGTTAGCTTAGCTCGACCCAAGGTTCTAGACACTTCTTTCACAAAATAAACGTATCTTTACACCGCAGAAAATACTGTCAATGAGCTCAAACACAACCACGCTAGCTCTCACGCCCCCAGGGGAGGCAGCACTCTAACTGTGTACAACAGCGGACTTTACGTCAAACGGAACCGGAACTCGGTCCAAAGCGAAGCGGATTTTTCCCGAACCTCGGCAAACACGTTGTAACAGATTAGGTAAAATGGAGCAGCAAATGTGTGAACAGACCTTCAACAGCAAACCGCAGATGTAATCAAATGAAGCAGTGGTGACACGGCGGTCACAAAATGAACAATGCATGCAGCCTCGTGACACGTAATGAAACGTCTCACAAAAACAAACACTCATTCATCCGCAGCTCCAAAACATACGTCGGAATGTGAAAGAAAAACAATTTTAACGGGAAAATAATCCAGACAATGCCACAATTAGCAACTCCCGGACACTCACCAGCCAAAACTATTCAAAAGCCCAAAACCAGGATGCAAACTAATGCCAACAAACTCCGTAACATCAAGCTACACAAAACAACTTAATAAACGTTCCAGGAACTCGGACGAGCCACCAATTGTAATAGATTAATAATAGTAATAAATGTAGAGTAAGGTATTTAAACACTTACTGATTTACTATTATTGTAGATGCGCAGTTTAGCAGACTTTAATCTTGCACAAACTGCCACCAAAGAGCGAGTTCTTCCTTTTTCCGATACTAAGTTGTTTTTACTGTGATTAGACAAGAAATGTAATTTCACGCTTAGACTTCAATTTATATTGGTCTACCAAAAATATAGACCTTTTATTGAAACTATCACAAGAATTACATTAAACATTTGTATCGATATTAGCTCTGATTTAATAACTACGTTGACAAGAATACAAATTAAAACAAACAGACAGTTGGACCTTTCTGTTGGCACATTACTTAAAGTTTACCATGATGAAAATAAACATAAGGAGGAGTTTAAGGAGGAAAGATAAAAGATTGAAATGAAATGGTTGAATCTTATCTTGAGATGTTTAACCAGTGATGGCACCCTCTGCTTGGTTTCGGCTGGACGTCCGTCCCGTGATGAAACACTTTTACCTTCGTGAAGATGATCCTGTCTCAACTCCGGTAAATTAGTCAAGCCAGACGCGCAGGCTGCTGCGTTTTACAGGCGACCACTTTCATCTTGCCACGGTCTCGTGAAGTCTGCGTCGGCCTCCCAGAGTGATGCCTGGTTCTGGTTTTGTTCAAGATAACTTCAGAAAGAGTGTCACCGCTTGGAGCTGTGACACTCGAAGTGGTTCACAGCTGACGTGCTGTTTGAACCTTTGCTGAAGACGTGGGCCTTTGGTGCCTGGCCGGAACGTACATCAGCTTGGAGAAAAACGTCCGTGCGTCTTCCCTTCTCCCCGAGAACTCTAAAACCCAGTGAGTGCTGAGAACTGAGTCCCAGCACGGAGACAAAACAAAAGGCAGGTGTGAAAACAGAGCACTCTCTGTTTAGGCACAGATGAATTGTTTTTAGAACGGACGGGAGACCGAAGATTAAGTTATGTCTAGAACTTCTCCTTTGAAACAAAAACAGTTCAAACAAATACGAAGAATTGTTCATTCAACTTTAGACACATTCTGCATAGAGCAGACAGTTCAAAACATGATCATTCTGAGATGTTCTCTTAACTTTGTCATATTTAAAATATACCAGTTTAGTAAAATCATCATTGAAATGACAAAAATACTGTTTGATCAATTCTGAATTAACACACATTAAAGAGAAAGTTCAATCTGATTAATTAGTGTCCATTAATTCATAATAATTGTTAAAATATATAAGTGTCCATCTGTCTCCTTGAGGTTCAAGCAAGTGTAACACTGAGTGATTCAGAGAGGTGTAGAGAGGTGTACTTGAAGGTCAAGACAGAAATATCAGAGGCTAGGTGTATCACTACAGAAGTAAGGGGCAGATATAATAAGATTTATTCTTCTTTCTGCTACCTTTCATGTTTTTATATTTTGTACAATATCATTTATGAGATTGTCTTGTATTGTTTCTTTTGTAAAAAAAAATGAACAAATTTAATAAACATAAACCTAGAACATTCATGGCTTTGCAGTAGATTTCTATAA